>BLSH010409957.1:38256-48926 GCA_018402905.1 Glandirana rugosa | reverse complement strand
CAGAGGCTCAGACCGCTTTTCAGAAGCTCAAGTCCCTGTTTACCTCCGCACCCATTCTGAAACACCCAGACCCAGCGCTACCGTATGTCCTGGAAGTGGACGCTTCGGAAACGGCGGTAGGGGCTATTCTGTCTCAACGCCAGGGTACCAAAGCCTTGCTTCATCCAGTAGCCTTTTTCTCCAGGAAATTAACCGCCCCGGAGCGGAATTATGATGTGGGAGATAGGGAACTACTGGCGATCAAGTCGGCTCTCGAGGAGTGGCGATACTTGCTGGAAGGTGCTTCTCATCCGATCCTTATCTTCACGGATCATAAGAACCTGGAGTACCTCCGAACAGCAAAGAGACTGAGGCCCCGACAAGCCCGTTGGGCCCTGTTCTTCTCCAGGTTCAATTTCCATCTGACCTTTCGCCCAGGTTCTAAAAACAGCAAGCCCGATGCCCTTTCGCGGATGTTTACAGAGCCAGGCAATACCACCCCACCTGACACCATCCTCCCAGCACAGAACTTTCTCTTATCCGATGAAGACCTACTCTCTCAGATCCGTCGGGTGCTGGCCAGCGCCACGGACAACAGGGATACCCGACTCACTATCAGAGATGGGCTGTGGTGGTTTGGGCGAAAGATGTTCATCCCAGCAAATCTACGTCTCAAAATTTTGGGTCGGTGTCACGACCATAAATTGGCCGGACATTTCGGAGCTCGGAAAACCGATGAGCTCCTCTCACGGTCGTTTTGGTGGCCGAACATTTCTGAAGACTGTAGGAAATATGTTGGAGCCTGTCCTGTCTGTGCCAGGAATAAAACCGATAAGGCCAAAGCCTGGGGTCTTCTAAATCCTCTTCCCATACCTGAACGCCCGTGGTCGCAGCTAGCAATGGATTTCATTGTTGAACTTCCCTCGTCCGAGGGCTTTTCCACCATCTTTGTAGTGGTTGATCGCATGACCAAGATGGCACACTTTATCGGCCAGCACATTTATTAAAGAAATCATCCGACTCCATGGTGTACCCAACAACATAGTATCTGACCGGGGAGTCCAATTTACTTCCAAGTTCTGGAGAGCATTATGTGCAGGATTGGAGATAGAGCTATCGTTTTCCTCCGCTTATCATCCACAGACGAATGGCCAGACTGAGAGGACAAATCAGACTCTCGAACAATATCTGAGATGTTTTTCATCGTTCTCTCAGGATGATTGGGTTGCACTGTTGCCGGTGGCCGAGTTTGCTTACAATAACACCATTCACTCGGCCACCCAGCAGTCCGCATTTTGGGCCAACTACGGGTTTCACCCCACCTTTTTACCTGATTTAAACCCGGAAGGGACCGTCCCAGCAGCTCAGGACATCTCTAGCTTCCGGAAACGGCGCCAAACGGGCCTATTTAAACCTGGAGACCCTGGAGACAAGTGCTGCTCGTTCTACAGCGTTCCCGACCTGTGAGCCCCAGCCTCTGATACCTGTTCCTGTGTTGTTCTGCCTCCTGTTTGACCCGGCTTGTCCCGACCTGTTGTCTGCTACCTGCTCCGACCCTGGCTACCCACGACCATTCGATTGCCTGCTCCTGTGTACCTTTGCTGCCCGCCCGTATAACAAACCTTGCTTGGACTCTGACTACTCTTTTGCCTGATCCTTTGTACCTTCTTGCCTGCCCGTTGCCGACCCAGCCTGAACGACCATCCTTCTACCTGCACGCCTCCTGGAGCTTCGCTACATCATCGGTGACCCTCCAGCCCTCGTGCCATCCCGCACTCTTGGGCCTCTGTCCCCACTACCAGGGGTCCTTGAATCGGGTGCGCAAGAGCGGTTGTTCCCTGCACAAGACAGACTCCACCGTCAGGTACGTGACAAAGTGTGGGCTGTCTGTGTGCGCTTTCTGCGTTCTCACCCTGCTGCTGCTTGCCTGTCTGCTCTGCAGTGGAACTTCAGCCTTCCCACTCACTGCCTCCTATGCGAGGTGCCCACAAGGTGGAACTCCACCTTGCACATGCTGGAGAGACTGTGCGAGCAGCAGCAGGCAATAGTGGAGTTTCAGCTGCAGCACGCATGGGTCAGTTGCTCTGCGGAACAGCACCACTTCAACACCAACGATTTGTCCTCCATGCGAGACCTGTGTACCATATTGCAGTGTTTCGAGTACTCCACCAACATGGCCAGTGCTGATAACGCTGTTCTCAACGTTACTATCTTACTGCACTTCTATGTCTCCTTGAAAAAACACTTTGAGCGATGATGGAAGAGAATGTGGCACAGGAGGAGGAGGAAGAGGGGTAATTTCCACAATTATCAGGCCAGTCATTCAAAAGTGGCTTGGAGGGTGGGTTCCTGCACCAGCATAGGCCAGGTAAAAAATGTTCAAGCCACGGCACAGTTCTAGAGGATGAGGAGGAAGAGGATGATGAGGAGGAGGAGGAGGAACCATGTTCACAGCAGGGTGGCACCCAACGCAGCTCGTGGGCATCACTGGAGCATGGCTGGGGGGATACAGAGGACACAGATGATACACCTCCCACAGAGGACAGCTTGTGTTTGTCTCTGGGCAGCCTGGCACACATGAGCAACTACATGCTGCAGTGCCTGCGCAATGACAGCCGAGTTGCCCACATTGTAACTTTTGCTAATTTCTGGGTGGCCACCCTGCTGGATCCCCATCAAAGGACAATGTGCCGTCCTTAATTCCCTCACTGGAGCATGATCGGAAGATGCGTGACTACAAGCGCACGCTGGTAGACGCGCTGCTGAGGGCATTCCAAAATGACACCGGGGGCTCAGTGGAAGCATAAGGCGAAGGCAGAGGAGGAGGAAAAGGTCGCCAATGCAGCTGTGGCACCGCCAGCACCTCAGAAGGCAGGGTTAGCATGGCCAAAATGTGGAAAAGCTTTGTCAGCAGCACGCCAAAACAAACAGCACCACCAGCTGATAGGCAACGTCTTAGCAGAAGGCAGCATTTCAGAAACATGGTGGAACAGTATGTTTGCACACGCCTACAAGTACTGACTGATGGGTCTGCCCCATTCAACTTCTGGGTCTCCAAATTGGGCACATCGCCTGAGCTTGCCCTTTATGCCTTGGAGGTGTTTGCCTGCCCTGCAGCCAGTGTATTGTCTGAACGTGTGTTTAGCATGGCAGGGGGCGTTATCACAGACAAGCGCAGCCGCCTGTGCACAGCCAACATGGACAAGCTAACCTTTATTAAAATGAACCAGGCATTGATCCCACAAGACTTGTCTGTACCTTGTGCAGAATAGCCATTTATACCGGCCTCTCACAGCCATTGGTATACTTAAGTGAACGTATCCTTTTTTTTTTAATATGTCTCAATATTTTGGGGGCTAGCCCAATAAGAAAAAAAACCCAAACAAACAAAAAACAGTGTTGGCTACCTCCTCCTCCTTTTCCACCACCATTTCCACCACCTACACCGCCACGGTCACCGCCTCCTCAACCTCCTACTCCACATCCACCTCCTCCTCCATTCTTTCTTTTTTTATGTGATTTTAAGTTATTTCCCTATTCACATTTGTTTGCAGGACATTTGTCCTACTCTTACCTCCATTTTGCTTCCTTTTGCAAACCTCTATCCCTTTCCAGGACTTTTTTAGAGCTATTTTAGTGCCCAAAAGTTCGGGTCACTATTGACTTCAATGGGGTTCGGGGTCAAGTTCGGGGCCGAACTGAAACTTTTTGCGAAGTTCCGCCGAACCCGCCGAACCCGAACATCCAGGTGTCTGCTCAACTCTAGTCCCAACATGTTTCGCCATTAATTTAGCTTCTTCAGAGGACAGATGGTATCTCCCCGGTCATATCCGTACAAAGGTCTCAGCTTCACCCAAGATGAACCAATGTACCAAGAGGGGTACATTAAGCCAAGAAAAACACACTTCACTGTGTTTAGTGATGAGATATTTGACACAATAAGCCAGGAGCCAAAGTATCACAAGGGTCTATAAGAGTACCAAAATCGGAAGGGCAACAAGCTCAAAGTACGGGACCGGCACAGCTCCTGAGCTCCTGAGCACCTTTTAATTGATTTTCATTAAATGTGACTGGTTTTATCTTGAGTTTATTATTTGTATCCCATTTTTGCACCGTTAACATTCAGACACCCTATATATATATATATATATATATGGGCCCCTAATAGTCCATTATATATAAAAAATTGTCTTCTATGTTTATCCCGGGGAATGAGGTGCATTTAAAGAATATACATGTGCCCTCCTGAGGTCTCTAACTATCTAACATTTTTTACTGTTTGCTATAATACATATCCCAAAAAAAAAAAAAAATGTATTCATCAGTTTAGGCAAAGATGTATTCTTCTACATATTTTTGTCAAATAAAATCACAAAAAGTGTTTATTGATTGGTTTGGGCAAAAGTTTATTGCATCTACAAACTATGAGAATTGATTTATGGCGTTTTTATTATTATTTTTTTTAACTGGTAATGGTGGCGATCTGCGATTTTTATCAGAAGTGTGATATTGCGACAGACAGATCGGACACTTTTGACACATTTTTGGGACCATTGACATTTATACAATGATCAGAGCTAAAAATAGCCGCTGATTGCTGTATAAATGTCACGGGCAGGGGAGGGTTTAAACTGCAGTGGGGAATAAAGAGGTTAAATGTGTTCCCTTACTGTGTTCTAATTGTGTGGGGGCTGAGCTGGCAGGGACATGACAGATCTAACTGATCCAGCAGATCACTGTCATGTCCCCTGACAGAACGGGAAACCGCCATGTTTACATTGGCGGTTCCCTGTTCTGCTTCTGCATTAGGCGATTGCGGGTCGCCAGAGGACATTGAGTCTGCCTAAGCCACGGCCACACTCATGCAGTGTGCGGCTGGCACGAGAGCATGCCGTCAGTGGTACGCGGCCCCCCGCAACCGCGGCTGCGCGTATCTGCGTCTATATACGGCGATTCGCTAGCGCTGACACTTTGCAGCAGTAAATCTACATGACACGGTTGGCAAGTGGTTAAATGTGTATTGCAATATATGTGAACTAAATATCCCTGTTTTTATATTGCATAGTTTTCTGGGAAGGATGTAGCAGTGTGCAGATGGTCCATTTGATATTCCTTGTCAGAAAGGCCCAACATTTGACCATAACAAGAAGGTTTGGATGGCTGCAGTTCCTACCTGCATCAGTTTGTCCCTTTTTTCATGTATCTTTAAGGCTTCATTCACACATGATTTGTTTTCATGAGTATACAGAATAGGTGTGAGGTTTGGGTTCACTGGCTGCTAAATTGAGTTTAAGGCAAATCCTGCAGGTTTGAGATCTGCAGTCCTAGCTAATTTATGTGCAGATTGTCTGGGAGTTTTTTTTAAATCAAAGTATACTATATGTCTAACTGGCTTAGAAGGAATAGTAAGGAGTCTACTGAATAAGTTAGCTCCCTCACTATAGAAGGGCAAGCATAGTGCAGTCATAGTGTCTGTATAGTTCAATCTGAATAACATCCAGACTTTAAAATACATGGAATCTTCGGATTCACATGTGCTGTGTTGATCATCACTTAATAATATATTCAGAAAACAACTGAGGTAGTCATGCACTATCTATCACAGCACCCCCACTAAAAAAAGAAGGGCTTATCGGAATCTGGAAGCCCCCTCTAACAAGGAGACCCCCAGTTCCTGGACCCTTCCCTATGTGAATGAATGTGGGGCACATTGTACCCCTATCTGGTCACCAAAAAAGTGTCAAAAATAATTAAAGACAGGAGGCAGCTTTTGACAATTTTTTTATTAAAAAAGCAATGTCCCCTGATGTAGATCCATTGTCAAGCAGAACGTCACACTGCCGGACCCATAAGAAGAAAAAACGCTCTGCCCATGACAAGGGCTAACTGCCAAATGCCTGCTCTGCTGTTTGACAGTTCTTAAAAAGGTAAGGGGTGGGGCCACCATGTGAGGGTGGGCGTCGTGATTGACAATAGATCAGAGGGTGTGGCCTGAAGCAAGACATGGCAGCTATTGAGGAGCTCCAGGATCTGCCATAACTATCCACCAGCATCTGAGTTCTGCAGGACCTGGTGAGCACAGCTATACCCCCAGGACTTGTCCCCACACGTCCTGCCACCCTCCTGGCTGGGTATTGAGTGAGTTGGAAGCAGAGTGATCCTGGCTGTTAAGCCACCCATCCATTCCCAGCTGGGGGCCTTCTCCTAGCCCTAAAATAGTGTACCATCCTGCTCCAGCTAGTCCCAGGCAACACTCCCCTTGGCTCCATCCACCCTCTGGAGGGGGAAAGTAGACTTTTGCGAGGCCCCAACATTCACTACAGGTGACCTACCTGGCACCATATTGTGGGCTGAGCACCGGCCTGTATCCACTGCATCCTACGCCTGGGTACTCTCCTGGGGGGTGGCTAGGACTGTCAGAGTTCTCATATTGAGTCGCTCACCTGGCGTCTGGCGACCCAAGGATTGGGGCCCTCTGTGAACTCTTTTTCTCTCATTACATCATCTTGAGCCTACACTGAACTCTTGTATGTAGTAATCTCAACTAGTGGGTCAATCACCTGACTTTTAAGATGACACATGATCCTTAACTGATCTATAGGGCCTCCACTACCCTCCACAGCCCATGTGTCACATAATTAAGGGGGCCAGCCCAGCCAATCACCATAATAAAGGAGCATCTCATGGTGAAAATTGGGTGGAAAAAACCCACCTCCCCACAATATCGAGGGTCACAATCCGCAGGCACCATGGAGAAATTTCTGACCAGGCCATCCTCCCCAGCCACGAGCACACAGTGAGATCCAGCTGACCACCTGGGAGATTTTCTGGAGTGTGCCTCTCACACTGTGGAACAGATTATGGACCCACCAACTGTCTCCCTCTCATCCCCTTCTGTTCTAACCCCAGAGCTCTTGGATGTAAAACTACAAACTCTTTTGCAACAAATAACACATTCCATATCCCAGGCTGTTGGGAAAATATCACAAAAGTTGAAGGGAGAAATTGATTGGCTGGGGGAACATACAGATACTTTAGAAACTAAAATGGATGACATTTTTCAGTATGTTCATGTATTGGAGGAGGAAAACGCAGCCCTAAAACATACAGTCTCCCAAGTACAACTACAACAGGAAGACTTGGAAAACAGGGAAAGCCACCAAAATTTCCACATCAGAGGAGTACCTGAAACTGTGGGTGACAACAGCCTGCGTCCCTACTTGTTAGGCTATTCAATATCCTAGCTCTGGATATAGCAGAAATAGACTGGATACTGGACAGAACCCACCATTCTCTGGCACCCAAGCCCCCTGCGGGGGCGAGCCCGAGAGATACAGTGGTTGGCTTTCACTTCTATGATAGCAAAGAGGCGCTGACCCTGGCTACTTGCAATAAAACCCAAATAATCTACAAAGGAGACAGGATCCAGATCTTCAGTGATCTCTCACCTATCACTCTAGCAAAGCGACGCAATCTTAAGCCAATTACTACTTATCTGCAAACCTGCAAGGTAGCCTACTACTGGGGCTTCCCCTTTTGCCTGGTGGTTATAAAGAATGGTAATCAGCATGCTCTCTGAGACATTTGTGAGGGGGAGGCTTTCTTAAAGAATCTGGGCCTTCTACCAATCCCAGAAGAGGAATTTCCACCACTTCCTTCTACTCCACGTCCAATAGCTATTCCACCCTGGACCTAAATCCTTCAATACTCCTCAGCACCAATGGCCACCCAGGCAACCTCCTTGATCGCTCTGGGCACCCTTCAAATAAATGTTCCACTTTATCCACATGTTCCGGTTTGTTATTTAGTGAGTTATTATTAGTTCTCAATGTACACTTGACAAGAAAATTTGCCTCCCATTCAATGAGGCTTATTCCTGTTGGAAAACTGTGCTCTAGGTGCCCTATCCCAGGACGTTTTGTATTATTACTGTTTTAATGACTAATAATAACTACACTGGCTAATTAGTTTTTATCATGATTTGCTAAGATCATAGGTTACTTTATTATTTTTGCCCAGGGTATGTGCTACATGCTGAGGGTGGGGAAATGGACCTCACCTGCTGTCTCTGGTGATTCCCATGACCCCCTTTTTAGTCCGAGCCCACAGCCCCGGCATCCTGAGACATGTCTTTGTCTCAGAACTGAATTTTTTGTTTTCCTGTTTTTCAGGCCGTTTTCTTTGCTATGCAACATTGTGTATGACGTTAACGTTTTTTTTCCTAAAATATTATATCTCTTCTATGATGCAAATATTTTTCTCCGTAGCTTTGGGAGAGTTTGAGATGCTTGTTCTCTTGTGTACATTGCTATCCTTATTCTGGCAAAGCTACTTCAAGCAACTTAATGATATGCAACCATGGCTTTGAAAGTGATGTCTTTAAATGTGAAGGGTTTGAACTCCATCAAAAAAAGATGGATAGCTTTAAAAGAGTTTAAAAACTCCAAAGCAGACGTGGTCATTGTGCAAGAGACTCATATTCGTTCCGGGGGATCCTTTAAATTTGCTTCAAAACACTATCCTAAATTGTTTGTGTCCTCGGATTTCACGGGCAAGGCAGGAGTAGCAATCTTGATTAAGCGATTCTGTTCTCTAAGGGTTAAAAAATCACAAATAGATCCTCATGGACATTATGTGATTGTCTCCTGTGATTACATGACCACCCCTATAACTCTACATGTCTATGTACTGGCCAAATTGGGTTCCTTGACTCGGCCCTGGAATCTCTGCAGGGTTTGGCGCAGACTTTTACAATAGTTGGAGGGGATTTTAATATGATACAATCTGTGGCAAAAGATAGACCTGTTTAATTCTATGGTTTCTTCTCGGACACAGGTGTGTCCAACTCCTTCCGAAAACTACTTCAATCCCACCGTCTCTTAGACTCTTGGCGGATTAAACACCCAGTTAGTAGGCAATATACATTCTACTGCCCTGTTCACAAAATGTATTCCAGGGTGCTTTCCGCAGAGATAGGTGTGCTTACCTAGTCTGACCATTCCCCCATTTATTTAGACTTGACCTTGCCTGACAGGCCCACCAAGACATGTCATTGGCACCTTAATGAATTTCTCCTCCATAACAAAGAAGCCAAGATACAGCCTTCTCAAACATTAACAGAATATTTTCAACAAAATCAGGGCTCAGTCTCGAAGGTGACGACACTTTGGAAAGCTCATAAACTGTTTTTTTATAGGCCAATGTGTTTCTATTGACACACATATGAAAAAAAGATAATAATGCTAGAGCGCATGCGCGCAAGCTCCAAGATGGACGTCTGAGCCCGAAGCTCCGCACCACCTCGGCCGACTATCGCTCCTTCAGCCGATACTGAGCACCCAGGACGACCCTACCAGGCAGATTCTAGCCCCTAAGGTCTCAGGGCACCTCGCCAGATGTAGAGCTCATCCGCAAGAAGGGATTTAAGGCCGGGTGTACCAAGATGGCCGCGGCTTCACCATGCGACCAGGCCACAAGCGGGCCCCCGAAAAAGGTACTCTCTCCAGCTACTCTTTCCTTTCCCCCTACCCCTCAGGGGGACATCCAGCATCCTCAACTCCCCTCACTAGCATCCACCAAATCGTTGCTGGCCCAGGCAATGGGGAACTACAATCAATCCCCCCTGGACCCTCCCCGGCCCACTCTCAGCTAACCTTCTCCCCCAACACACCAGGCCTTGACTCTGCTTTTCAGGCCCAGGATTTACTTTCCAAACTATCAGACCTGATTGATAAAGGCCTAGCTCAGACAGCCGCTAAGATCACGGGAGATATCAAAACAGACTTCCATAGCTTGGGAATGAGAATGGAAGCCATTGAAAATAAACTGGACATTACTATCTCCAGTGCTAATCAGAATTCAGCCCATATCCAGGTCCTACAGGACCAGCTAAACACTGCCCTTTCCAAAATCGATGAATTGGAGAACAAATCGAGGAGATACAATTTCAGGATCAGGGGCTTACCCGACGCAGTCAATGACATCCCGGCAGTAGTCCATGAATTAATCAAAGAGCTAATTCCCAACACCCCACAACACCGTCTGGAGTTGGACAGGGTCCATAGAGCTCTAGGCCCCCCAAGGAAAGATGGACCACCCAAAGACATTATTGTCAAACCTCACTTCTTCACGGTTAAAGAGGAAGTTATGAAAAAAGCTTGCTCCCTCCCACAAATCCTTTGCAGAGGAAATAAGATTCAAATCTTTGCAGATCTTTCTCCGACGACGATCCAATGCAGAAGGACCCTTAAGCCTCTTTTAACAGTCCTTTCCCAAAAGGATATAAAGTACTGGTGGGTAGTGTTGAGCGAACCCGGACTGTAATGTTCGGGTCCGTACCGAACTTTCTCGTACACTGACATCGTGATGCACTGAGGTCGAATATTTCTCCGACCCAGTGTACTACGTGACCGGTTAGTGTCGGTACGGTAATCATCCGTACCGACACTACCGAAGATTCCCGTTTGGTCACTTTACGAACAACTAACCGACGGGACGTCGAAGAGTTGTGCACCTCATTTTATCGTCTTGGGGCCTGGCTTGGGTTTGCTAAAAACTTTACAGGCCTAGGTACGGGGCCTGTGGGCTTTCAAGCCATGCCTGGGCTTGTAATGTCAGGCCCAAGCGAGTTGTGATGGGTGGTCATGAAATATAGGAAAACCCTTTCCTGACAATTTTCTCCGAATTCCCAG
>BLSH010409890.1:0-41978 GCA_018402905.1 Glandirana rugosa | reverse complement strand
AAAGAGGGTTTATGCTAGAGTCAAGTTGGAGGGCTTAAGGGTAAAAGATGGTACAGCTGTTTGATAGTCAAAACGGTTGTCGGACACGGGGCTATTTGACTTTGCAAAGTTTGGGCGGAAGTATCTGGTGAACGAGTCGTTGTTGAGATATTTCCACCCCCTATGGGTGTTCGACAACAGAGAATCAGAAACCTTCAGTGCTGGGGTTCTGGGAGGAGGTGGGACCAGTTCAGTTAAGGGCTACATCCCGCTGTGCTTGAAACGGGATGTTCCGATACAGTGGTGATCAAGAAAATAGTTCTTACTTAAGACCTCTGTTGTTGTTGACTTTTATGATGTACAGGGGGAATATCCTGAGACTCGGTTGGCTAACTTTTCCACTTGTGACCAGAAGGTCGAGATAGTAGGACAGTCCCATAGCTTATGTTTTAGTGATGGTTTGTGGGTTAGGCACCAAATGCATTGAAAAGGTGCCGAGGTGGTCTGGTCCCTTGAGAACAGCACATATGCCCGGTGTAGTATTTTCAGTTGTTGTTGTCTCCAGAATTCATTCTTGATAAAAGAACTAGTGGTGACATAGCCTTGTAGGGCAAAGTTCGTGTCGCCCTACATCGGGAATTGACTTGACCAGGGTGGAGGAGGGTCTTGGGGTCGTGACTTCCAAAGACTAAGAGACAACAGCTTGTGGGTATCCCCCACCTTTATAGAGTTGTTGCTGAGCAAGTGGTCTATGAAGGCGGGTTTGAAACGTTTCAGTTTATCGGGGCACAGGCTGTTGGCAAAACTGATAGTTTGTCGACATGGTAGAAAATGGGAATTCGGGAGGTTGAACTGAGATCGTATTTGGGAGAAAAGTAGGGGTCCCCCTGAGGTTGGGTCAAAGAGTTGGGCGTAAGTTTCCAGTCCATGTTGAGACCAAAGGGATGTTACTGCTTGTTGGGCAGACAAGGGGCTGTTGGGGTGGCCTCTAAGAGGGAGAAACTTGGAGATGACAGCCGGAAGGCCCAGTTTGTTCCTGACTTCCCTCCATGCGATATTGGTGTCCCTGATGAGCAGGTTATGTTTCAGGGCAGGTGGTAGATTTTGGAGTTTGCAGTGAAGGAGAGCGGCTAGGCAATGGGGGAAGACCATTTGGGATTCTAGATCCAAGTTCGAGACTCTAGATGTTCCCGATAACCAGTCCAGGCCCACTCTGAGGAGGCACGCCAAATTATAAACTCTTATATTGGGGAGGTTGGATCCTCCTAGATGTTTGGGTAGAAATAGTTTGGTGAGGGCGATGCGCGGCCGTTTCTTCCGAAATAGGAAGGAGGAAAGGGCTTTATTAATCGCCTGGACGTCTGTATGATGTAGAAGTAGGGGGATGGTTTGTAGGGGGTAAAGTAATTTGGGGAAACCGACCATTTTGAAGAGGTGACTTCTCCCTAATAGGGAGAGTGGGAGGTTGGACCAAGTATGAAGCTCTCCTACAATCTTTGTAATCACTGGGGGGATATTTAAATTGTAGATAGAGGAGGGGGATTTCCCGATTTTGATGCCTAAATATGTAATGTGGGAGGTGGCCACCTGAAAGGTTGAGCCGGTTGCCCATTGGGGAGTCCTAGTGTGGAAAAGGGGAAGAATTTCGCTTTTGTTTAAATTAATTTTGAGGCCCGCGTATTTTTGAAAATTAGTGAATATGTCCTGAATAAGTGGTACATCATTTTGTGGGTTAGCAGAGAAAATTAATATGTCGTCCGCAAAGAGAGCTGTACGGACTTCCTGTGTGCCGATTTTGATTCCGTGAAGCCTGGGGTGGTCTAGCAAATGCTTGGATAAAGGTTCAATGGCCAGGTTAAATAGCAAGGGAGATAATGGACATCCCTGTCGGCTTCCTTTATGAAGGGGAATTTTGTTGGAACTAATACCCGCCGCAATAACATTGGCATATGGGGCTGAATACATTGTGGTTATAAGATGGAGAAAGGGGCCAGAGAATCCAAATTTGTGTAATACTAGGGTTAACCAGCGGAAGCTCACGTTATCAAACGCTTTTTCCGCGTCTAGTGAAATTATGGCGTGTTCATTAGGGGAGTTGGACTTCGCGTGCTCCAATACCGCCAAAACTTTGCGGATATTGGAGGTCGCTGAGCGGCCCATCGTGAACCCCGCTTGCGCCGGGTGGATCAAGGTGGGCATGATTGATGCGAGTCTTTTGGCCATAATTTTAGAAAGGATCTTGGTGTCAAGATTTAACAGGGAGATAGGTCGATAAGAGCCAGGGTCGGTCGGGTCTTTGCCTACTTTGGGGATTATTTTGATAAAGGCTTGGAAGCCAGAGGGGAGGTATTGCCCACCATCAAGTATCCGTTGGAAAAGGGAGCGCATAGTTGGGGCAAAGGTGGAAATGTTGTTCTTGTAAAACTCAGACGTGTATCCATCTGGTCCCGGGGTTTTATTGGGGGATAATGAAGCTACCACCTGTTTAATTTCCTCGATGGAAATTGGGGCATTTAAGGAGTCTAGTTGGGCCTGGGTGATTTGGGGGAGGTTTAGCTGTTTGAGAAAAACTTGTGCTGCCTCCTCATCAATTGGATCTTTCCCATACAGTTTGGTATAGAAGTTTTCAAGAATACTGTTAATGTCTTTGGGGTTTGAGGATAGAGAGCCATCGGGGTGTTTAAGCGCGTGGATGGGGGTGGGTGCATGTTTTCCTTTGCATAGGCGAGACAGTAACCTGCCAGCTTTGTTCCCATACTTATGGTATTGTAAATCTAGGTACGCCTGGTTATGACGTTCCTGCGCAAAGGCCCAATGGTCAAATTGTCTTTTAGCCACCGACCATTTTTGTCCGTTCTCGGGTGAATTTTGGCTGTTGAGGGCAGCTTGTTCTTCCCGCATGGCTTTACTGGCTAGGTTATAATTGGCGCTCAGATTCTTTTTGAAAGCGGCGCTGAAAGCTATTATTTGGCCCCGAAGAACTGCTTTGCCTGCTTCCCAAAGGAGGTTGGGGTCAGCGGCATGTTCTGCGTTTGCCTCAGCGTAGTCTTCCCATGATTTTTTTATTAGAGATATCAAGTCTTGATTGTGAGCTAGATTAGCTGGGAAGAGCCAGGTTCTAAAGGAATCCGAGGGGTCAAGCCCTGTTAGGACTAGTGATATTGGTGAGTGGTCGGATATGACTGTGTCTAGGATCTGGGGGTCGAGTATGTTTTGGAGGATAGAAGGTGAGCATAGGAAATAATCTATCCGGGATAAGCTATGATGAGGGTGTGAGTAGAAGGTGTACTGCTTGCCCAGTGGGTTGGCCTGCCTCCAGATGTCGGTGAGTTGAAGTGCTTCCGCGAAGAGGTGTAGAGGAGTGGGTAGGGAGTCCCTGAGGGGGGCGCGATGTTGTTGTAGGCCTGCTTCCCTGTCTTCCTGAGTGTTCATGACTGTATTGAATATTCCGCCTATTATGGTTGGAAGGTGTAGGTATGGGGCTAGTTGTGCCGTAAGACCTTGGAAGAAGTTGTGTGTTGGGGAGTTGGGGGCATAGACATTTGCTAATATAACCTCTTTGGATTTGATTTTTAGTTTTAAAATAAGAATTCTGCCTTCCTCATCTCTGCTTTCAGATAGTACCTCACATTGGACCTTCTTGTGAATGAGTATGACCACCCCTGCTTTGTTTTTAAGCGAGGGCGAGCCAAGGACCTGGCCTACCCATAGTTTATTTAGGCGGTGATAATCTATGGCTTGGAGATGTGTCTCTTGCAGAAAGGCTATATCAGCCTTCAATCTCTGGAGGTGACGCAGGATGGCCATCCGTTTGTTAGGGGATCTGAGCCCCTTAAGATTCCACGAGACGCACTTCAGGGCGGGTGGCGTTGGGGTGGGTCAATATGATTCGTTTCTATATAGTTTGAGGATGGTAAGGTTGGTCGGATTAAGTAATAGTGGGTAATGAGTGGTAGAGCTGGGGAAGTGGCGTGCCAACTCAGGTTGGGCATGAAGCGGGTCAGAGTATTTCCATAGTGGTATAAGTGGTCGTAGGGGAGGAGTAAAACACTAACATAAAAACTCAATAGATCAGACTTCACCTTTTTCCTCATGAGGAAATCTACCACATGAGCAGCGTTACCGGAGATATGCAGGCGCTGCCGAGATCATGGGGGCTATGTTAGACATCTCCGCCTCTTCCCGATTATCTCCGGTAAGACAGTGTGAATAGCTAACGGCATGTGTAAAGAAAAAAGAAGGGAGCAGGGACCTATCTATCGATAGAGAAGTCATTTCGTAGACAAGTGTCTTACATAAAGAAATTCACCTTTTAGGATGAGTATGAAGAGAGCCATGAGGTGAATGATCAGGATGGGTCGAGGGTGCCCTTTCAGGAAAGGCGATTCAGGAGCGGTCCTCTCTGGGTGATCTGTTTGCATACTGTGGTCGCTTTGGGGATTCTTTCCTTGGACTCCGGAGGTCTCGGTGTCCCGGGGACATTGGAGAGGGTGTTGAAGGATGGGTGTCCATCTGGATTTGCAGGTGGGCTTGGACGAAGTTGGCCGCTTCTTCAGGGTGGTTGAAGACTTTGGCATTTCCAGCAGAATCGGTGAATCTCAGGGAGGCCGGGTAAGAGAGCGTAAATTTGACACCTTTTTGGTAGAGGGCTTGGCATATCGGTTGGAAGGCCTTGCGCCGACGAGAGGTTTCCTGCGAGTAATCCGCAAAGATCAAGAGTTTGTGTCCCTCGTATTGCAGAGACTTTGCATTTCTAAAGGATCTGATGATGGCTAATCTGTCCGTGTAGTTCAAATATCGCACAATGACTTGTCGAGGAGACCGACGATCGTTGGAGGGGGCTCCCATGCGATGTGCTCTTTCCACCGTGCATGGTTTGCTGATTCCTAGCGTCTGGGGCAGGCAGATTTCGCATATCTCATGTAGGGAGGCAGCACCGTAGGATTCTGGGAGGCCCACAATGCTGAGATTGTTCCTACGTGACCGGTTTTCGAGATCGTCGATCTTGTCGAGGAGATATTGTTGTGTGTGCAGGTTAGAGAGTTTTGCATTTCGTCTTCTACGTTGGACACGCGGTTTTCCAGCTCTCCTATGCGTTGAGTGTGGTCGTTCAGCTCTTTTTTGAGTTGTGCCATACCCGCCGCTATGGCTCTCTCCACCGTCAAAGCAATGGTGGGGTTCAGCAGGGCTGCAACCCCCTGTGCTAGTCTGGTGTACTGGTCTTCAAGTGTCTCTGCTGTCCCCACAGTCGTATGGATAAGGGGGGGGAGGCGCCATGACTGATGGTGGCTGTGTTGGATTAGTGCAGGGCAGGGCGGCTCCCCGCACGAGGCTTCCGAACGAAGGTTCGTTGCAGGATTATTCTCAGAACGAAGATTCGTTGCAGCATTATTCTCCGAACAAAGATTCGTTGCAGCGTTATTCTCCGAACGAAGATTCGGTGCCGCGTTGTCGGATTGGGAGGTCGGCCCCATGGCGGGCCCGCCGTGGAGTACAAATCTGTCCATCGCTGGTGGTAGCCTGGATGGTCACTGGATGCCGGGGGGGCGGGCTGGGGTCCAGCGGTCGTCTGATCCGGCTTAAAACTGGATTTATAAGCAGATGAGGTCCGGAGCCGTTGCTCTTCACTCCTTCCTCATCAGGCGCCGGAACCAATGCTATGTTTCTAAACTCACCATTCTATTCAATCTGCAGGGAACAATTTCATATGGCAGGGTAAAAGACCTAGTTTTGGGAAAATGCTGATTTATATACCTAAGGCTCAGAGAGGCTTGGGCCTGCCAAATGTTTGGCATTATTATCTTACAGCGAGATTTGCACAATTGGCACAGTGGCATGCATCTTCTTCTCATATACCATGGCTCAGATATGAAACCATTTTGGGGGGGACCCCACTCCATTTTTTAAAAAAAAATTGGCACAGGGTTCCCTTTAAATTCCATGCCAGACCTGATGGGCCTGGTTTGGATTTTGGGGGACCCCACGTAATTTTTTGTTATAATTTTGGCAAGGGGTTCCCCTTAAAATCCATGCCAGACCTGAAGGGCCTGGTTTGGATTTTGGGGGGGAACCCCACATAATTTTTTTTAAACATTTTGGCGTGGGCTCTGCTGTTGTAAATTAGTTTAAAAATTGTGATAAAATCCCCCAGTCAAACAGGTGGCGAAAAATTGGGCCTTGGATGCTGGCATTGCCAGAACACTGTAACCCCTTGCAGTTATTCTTGTTGGATGGGGGAACAGGGTCTGATGTTGTAAATTAGTTTACAATTTGTGATGAAATCCCCCAGTCCAACAGGCGGTGAAAAATTGGGCCTTGGGTGCTGGCGGTGCCAGTACACTGTACTCCCGTGCAGTTACTCTTGTTGGATCTGATGTTGTAAATTAGTTTACAAATTGTGACAAAATCCCCCAGTCAAACAGGTGGCAAAAAATTGGGCCTTGGGTGCTGTCAGTGCCAGAACACTGTAACCCCTCTCACTTACTCTTGTTGGATGGAGGAACAGGGCCTCATGTTGTAAATAAGTTTACAAATTGTGACGAAAGCCTCAAATCAAACAGGTGCAGAAAAATTCAGTCTTTGGTGTCGCTGGTGCCCTAAATACAAAATATTGTTCTATATTATGGACAGGAAGAATAAGAGGAGTGGCAGTCTTCAAGGGATCCCAGATCCCTAGCAAATTTAATCAGCTGCATCAGCATCAGGGGCTTGATAGCTGCTGATCCAGGACTGATTCATTTTTATAAATGTGAGCCTATCAACCGAGTCTGTGGATCGGTTACGAACCCTCCAGCAGCACTGAAAGTCCATTCAGAAAGCCCGCTGGATACAGGACAGGCCAGTAGCTCAATTGCATACTGAGCAAGTTCCAGCCAGTGGTCCATTCTCAAGACCCAGTAACTAAGTGGATGCTCAGTTGGAAAGGTCTCCAAGTCTGCTCTTGCCCCTGTATATTCTGCACCATATAATGCAGACGTTGACGATGGTTGCTTGAACCTATCAGGCCTGGGTGCTGAGGACTGAAAAATGTTTTAAAGGCATCGCTAAGCCGGCCACCTTCTCCACCACTCTGCCTCTGAACGATCAAAGCTTCAGAAACACATTGTCCAGGGCCAGCAGCAGGACATGGTAACCTCCCAGGGTCTGGAAAGGTGTTGCACAAACTTTTCTTCAAGGTATCCTGAAGATGTTTCATCCTCTGCACCCTCTGCGCAGGCAGGATGAGTTCTGCAACTTTACCCTTGTAATGTGGATCAAGAAGGGTTGCCAGCCAGTAATGATCCCTCTCCTTGATATCATGAATCCTAGGGTCTTTTTGCAGGCTTTTAGAATCAGAGAGCCCATGCAGCGTATGTTTGAGCAGTCAGGAGTAGAGTTGAGTGGACACCTGGATGTTCAGGATCGTCGGGTTCGGCAGAACCTCGTGAAACCGTTCGGGTTCGGTACCGAACTCGATCCGAACTTGACCTCGGACACTGAACCCCATAATTGAAACTTAAAATCAACAAAAAATAAAAATAAAATAAAAATGGGGGGCGTGGCTTGGACCTGGAGGACGCTGGACGTGTCTTGGGAGAGCACTGATCTCCCAGACACAATCTACAACCATCTTACCTCCCTGAGGATGGATGAGCACTTTAAATCCACCTATGTGGCTTCCCAGCACCTTCCCCTACATCCCGGACTTTTCAGTGCAGCCGCCTGTGACCGTCTTCCGCAGTGCCCTATATGTAGGCCATGGCTCCATTTGCGGCCTAGGCCGCGGCTGCATCAATCCATCATCCTGCCGCTATTCTACAGCTCCGGACCGCGGAATAAGGCCTCAGAGACTCCTCTTATCCCCCCTGCAGATTGGGCCTAAAATCCACACGATCCCATCCAATCGACCGGGACGCCCGCAAATTTAGCCCGTGGCTTCACCCGCGACTAGGCCGCAGCCCTTTGAAGGACCATCCTGACCACATAGGCCTACACAACAGCTGGCTAGACTCTTTTGGGGACCACAACACCCCCCTATCCCCCAAAGCGGGCTGAACAGAACATTAGGACCCCTGCTGAATGAGGCCTGGACCTGGGGAGGCAGACAGTCCACTAAGCTGCTCTAGTTCATTTCCAGCCTGACTCGGGTGAAGATGCCAACATAATTTAGGGCTGGTGGCACCGCGGGGAGGGCAGCGCCTTTTATTGGGAACCTAATCTTTGCTTGACTTTGTGATGGGCAAAATTGGCCGCCAACTACTCTTCTCTAGCGCCCCATACTCTCAACCGGGCCGCAACCTACCTGACCTGTTCCGCACACAACCCCCCGCTGCTCCTGAGCCTTCTACATCCCACTCCTCACCGTCCGCCATGGCTCGCAGACAGTCAGAAGGCACCCAGAAGAACAAACAACCTGCTGACCAAGAAACACTGCTCACCCTCATAAACCAGATCCCCAAGGTCACGGACCTTCAATCCCTAGCAGCTGACATCAAGGGCGCACTTAAGGACGAACTCAGAGGAGTTAATGACAGACTTGAGGAAGTCGAAAGAGCCACCGGTCGTCACGACACTGACATTCAGGAACTCCAACAACACGGCGCCCGATATCACTTACACCTCATAGATATGCAGAGGAAACTTGAAGACCTCGACAACAGAGGCCGCAGAAGGAACCTCCGCATCCGCGGGGTCCCCGAAAGCATCGAACACGATCAGATCCCTCTTGCCCTGCAGTCTCTGGTCAACCATATCCTGCAAAGGCCTCAAGACATGCCGGTGGAGTTTGAGGGGGCTCACAGAGCTCTTCGACCCAGGGGGAGAGAGGGAGACCCACCGAGAGACATTGTCTGTTGTTTTATGGACTATAAACTGAAGGAAGAGGTAGTCATACATGCCCGTGACCAACAGGAACTTACACTAAACAGAGCGGAAATCAAAATATTCCAGAATCTATCTCAGATCACACTTAACCACAGAAGGGCTCTGCGCCCCATACTGGCAGCACTCAGAGAAAGACGTATAGTCTACAAATGGCGTTTTCCCTTTGGTATTTCCATCACCGTACAGGGCAGCACCTTTGTTTTGCAGACTCCGGCCGATCTCCCTCACTTTTTCGAACACATCAATATGAGGACTATCCCGGTTCCTGACTGGTAACGGGAATTCTCAATCCCAGCATTATGGGCGGAGCTGCTTCCACAGGATGCTGACCTACATACACCACGGAGGAGACCAAGCGCTACCCCACCTCGTGGCAGAAGACAAGATCAAGCTGCACCAACTCCAGACGAACACCAGGACGACCACAACCCTGAACCTGATCAAGTGCAGGAGGCCTAAGTCCGGCTCGCTTTCCTGCACCAATCTTTCCAAGCTAATGGGTAATGTCCATCTGGCTGATCACTACAGTTGCTGTTTGTTCGTCTACCTTCTTCTACTTTTTTTCTCTCTCGCATTTTTCCCTTTTTTTATTACCCATTTGCTTTTGGACACCCTCAGTGGCTTACTTTAAAGTGTTATCCCTACTGTTTGTTGCAACCTTTGTCGGACCGCATAGGAGTCAAGCCAGTGCCTTGTTCACCCAACCACGGGGTGCTATACCCTTCCTAAAGATTATTTGTGGACCAGCAATATGGCAATAAATCTCCGTCCCCACCCCACAGTTACACGTCTGCTGAGTCACGGATCCAAAGTCCGCCATATTCATTACACACTGTCCCCTCTATATCCATGGATGCCTTACTCTTGCCTGCATATCCATCATGCTTCTCCGTGGTGATGGCGGATTAGTCTGACTAAGCCAGGACATTCCAACTTGTTTTAGGGCTCCATCTGCTTCATCTTGCTTTCATTCCACAGAGTTTACATGCAGAAGAAGAAGATGGAGCTCTCCCAGACTCATGGCCAGGTCAACTTGGGGGCCTCCCGATAGGCTGCTCCCAGGTTCGCCACCTAAGGCCTGGGTTCCCACATCTTTTGTCACGGCTTCAGGTTTGGTTTCTATATGTTTATAATTGTTGTTGTTCTGTTGCTATTTCTCTGTTTATGGGCTGCGCTGCTGGTCTGTCGTTCCCCGAGACGCTGTCTCAACTAGCGGTGTACCGGACCGGTGGCCCAGCATCGTGACACATATTGGACGGCACGTTCGTGTCTTTCTTTTGAATTGGTAACATGCATTTCCATTAGACTTGAAAACCTAGATATTAAGATATGTTATTTTTGCCAAATATTTACTACTCTCTGTAAGGTTGCCTACAATTTGAAAACCTACTACCCCACTGAGGTCTGTTAGCAGACGGCGGCTCTGCCTTGTGTGGGCAGGACTCTTTGCCTGCCCTGCTTGACAGAGATGACACACATACAAATCCTCCCTTTAAATCTGCTCCACTACGTCTTAGCACTGAGCTGGCCATCCCGGTTCCCCATGCCCCCTTCTGGGGGTATTGGTCATGGGTGCTGCTCTCCCCACTGGCCTTTGGCCTTTCACCTCTTACTCAGTCCACCAATCCCTTCCACAAGCCCCCCACTTCGGCTAGTTACCCACCTAGCCGATACCCTCTAGGGATCCCATACTGTGGTCCGGAGTGTGATCAACTCCGTTGCCCACACGATCCTTACACCCCTTTCATTCACTCCAATTTTCCTGACTTCCCCACCTCCCTGACCCCCCCGCCCCCACCCATCCCTCATCCACGTCCCCCTTTTCTCTTTTTTCTTTTTTCTCTACCAAGAGCTCCCAAGACACCCTGAAGATCATGTCCCTAAATGTCAGAGGCCTCAACACCCCTGAAAAAAGATCTGCTGTCCTTAGAGAAGCATCTAAACTTAGAGCACAAGTAGTCTTTGTACAGGAGACACACTTCAGGTCACAAAATATTCCCAAATTTCATAACGGAAGATACCCACATACTTTTCATGCCCCTTCCCCACTCAAAAAAACTAAAGGAGTTACCATCCTTATCGCCAAAAGCCTCCCATTTCAATTCTCTTTGTTAAAGGGCAGATCCATAACAAGCCGGTGACGTTCGCCAACATTTACGCTCCCAATACTTGTCAGGTTCCTTTTATCAGGAAAGTAATAGATAGACTCATCCCGTTTCACAAAGGAATGACCATTCTCGGTGGCGACCTCAATGTCCCCTTCTGCCCTAATCTCGACTCCTCAACTGGATCCTCCTCCCTACCGTACCGCGCCCTTCACCAAATTAAGAACCAAATGCACCTATTGTCCCTACATGATACCTGGAGAACCCTCAACCCTGACTCCAAGGACTATACCTACTACTCTCCTCCTCACAACAAATACTCTCGTATTGACTACCTCTTTATCACCCAAACGGACCTGACTTACCTCCAAGATGCTTCCATAGAGCCTATGTATATTTCAGACCACCACCCCATTACTATGACCCTCCGGTTTCCCAACTTTGAACAGAGACACAACGGTTGGAGACTGGACCCACAGCTTCTATGCGATCTGGCGAGTAAAGAGACCCTACAGCTGACATTAAAGGACTATTTTGCGCTTAATTCCTCTTCAGAGACGTCGGCCTTGACCCAGTGGCTGTCCCACAAATGCGTTATGAGAGGCAAATGTATTTCTCTTTCATCGCAAATGAAAAAAGAAAGACAGGCCACAATTATGGCATTAACCTCCCAAATTCGCACACTAGAGACTTCCCATAAACGGAGTAAAGCCTAAACAGATTGCGCAGCCCTGACACTTGCAAGACAAGCTCTATTAGAGGAATTGGACAGGTCAAAAGGAAATTCACGCTAACTACTAAACTTTTTTACGATCAAGCCAACAAAAGTGGTAAACTCTTAGCTAGGTTACTTAGAGGCAAAAGGGCCCAAATGACAATTCACTCCATAACAAATCGTTCGGGAGTGAAAATCAACAAAACTGAAGACATAGCACAACGATTTGTTAATATTATTCTAACCTATATAACTTGCCAAAACTTTCTAGTCACCCCCAGAATCCACACTACAGAATTAATGCTATTGATAACTATCTCTCAGAACATAAACTGACCCAGCTCACTCCAGACCAAGTAGCCACCATTGACGCCCCCCTTAATTCAGAGGAACTCCGACTTGCCCTGAAGAGCCTTAAACCCGGGAAAAGCCCAGGCCCCAATGGTCTCACTGGTCTATACTACCAGACATATGCGACTGTCCTGACCCCACACTTCCTAACCACCTTTAATTCACTACACGAAGTGAAGGAACCCCCTAAAGATCTGCTAGAAGCACACTTATTGGTTATACACAAGAAAGGGAAAGACCCCACATTAGTCGAAAACTACAGACCTATCTCTCTACTAAATGTAGATATCAAGATTTACGCAAAACTACTGGCCAACAGACTCCTTCCCTTCATTCCCAATTTGATATCCCACAATCAAGCCGGTTTTGTCCCTGGCAGAGAAGCGCGTGACAACACCATTAAGACTCTTACTATCCTACACTGGCTAGCTAAGACAACTACAGAGGGCTTCTTCCTATCTACAGATGCGGAGAAGGCGCTCGATAGAGTGGCTTGGGACTATATGGCAGCGGTTCTCTCCTCAGTGGGACTGGGACTCTTCATGCTAAATAGCATCCTAAGTCTATATACGAATCCGCATGCCAGGATCAAGATAAACGGCCACCTATCAGACGCCTTCCCCATCCAGAATGGAACCAGGCAGGGTTGTCCCCTTTCCCCGCTAGTTTTTATTCTTACCATGGAACTCTTTCTTACTTGCCTTCAAACAAACCCGGATATCACGGGTGTCACTATTGGCGATCACACCTACAAGATAGCTGCCTTTTTCGATGATATCCTCCTTTTTCTCACAAAACCAGATATCACCATCCCTAACCTCCTCAAAGAGTTCCTCCGATATGGAACCATATCTAATTTTAAAATCAATATTAAAACATCGTACGCCCTTAACATCTCCCTACCCAATACCATAGTAAGCAAATGCCAAGACTCCTTCTCTTTTACCTGGAAATCAGATTCAATCCCATACCTGGGCATACAACTCCCTACCTCGACAACAGGACTCTACACTTTAAACTTCCTTCCCTTCTTGCGGGAACTTTCGAAAGACCTGCACACCTGGGAGAAACTGAACCTTTCCTGGTTTGGGCGGGCAGCTACTATCAAAATGACGTCCCTCCCCAGGTTCTTGTACATTGCGCAGGCAATACCCATTGCCCTACCCAAATCATTCTTCTCTTCCATTAGATCCCAACTTAGCTAATTCTTATGGAAAGGACACCCACCCGGAATAAGTCTAACTAGACTCTCTGCCCCTAAGCACAGGGGAGGCATTGGCTTGCCGGATTTCCAAAGATACCATAAGGCTATATTATTAGCGAGAATAATTGACTGGCACGTCCACGACAAGATCAAGGATTGGGTTCCCCTTGAACAATCACTTCTCAAACACCCTCTTCAGGATACAATCTGGCTCCAGAAACAAAATAAGGAGATGACTAACAAGAATTTCCCCCTAATCGCCCCTCCCATACAGTGCCTCCGGGATCTGTCGAAATCCTCTTCACTAACATCCCTTCCGGGACCTATCCTGAACAATCCTAGCTTCCCCCTGGGATTTTCTGACATGAGAACTAAATTCCCATCAAACTTCCGCCCAAGGGCACATCATTTTTTCTCCTGTGGCGTCTTCCGAACCAAATCAGACCTAGTCAACTCCAACATCGTAGAATCAATTCCCAATTGGTCATACCTACAGATTCGACATTTCCTCACATGCTCAAAGGAAAAAAACCTCTATCTCAAACCCTTGACCACCATTGAGAAACTCTGTGGATCCCAACCTCAGAGACACCTCATCGCGAGTTTGCACGCTCTGCTCTCCTCTCGACCACCTAGCTCCCATTAGAAAAGTCTGGGAAACAGTGCCCACTAACATTCTTCTTGACAGGGCCTGGGAAACAATTTGCCTCACAGCACACAAAAGCTCCCGCAACATTTCCATTCAGAAACATAACTACAAAGTGCTAACTCAATGGTATAGAACACCTGCGCTACTCCACATATTCTACCCTCATTGCCCCAAGGTTTGCTGGAGATGTGGGAACCCAGGGGGCACAATGAAACACATCTGGTGGGACTGCCCAATCATCAAGGTGTACTGGGAACAGGTCCACGACATAATAAAACAAGTTTTCCCACACCCAATAGACTTTTCCCTACATCAATATGTCTTACACTACTCAGAACCTATGAAACATCTACACCGTCATTCCCTAGCCATGCACATGATAACTTCAGCTAGCATGTGCATTCCAGTTCTCTGAAAGCAGAAGTCAGCTCCTTCACTCAAAGCTTGGCTCAGCAGACTTAATAGAATTATGGAAATAGAGGAACTTATAGCAATATCTTCAGATAATCTAAACAAGCACCATACAATCTGGATGCCCTGGATCCTCTTCCAGAGCTCAGATAAATATTGTCCCATTTGCAAGCCCTAATAACCTGGTATTCGGTAACCCTATCTCACTTGCCAGACACTTCCAACCCCTAGCACGCTGAACTACCCACATATCAAAAACTGCGTGCCCTGGACCCCAATAAGCTACATCCCCTTTTACCCCCGCACCTTACCACCCTATTTATCCTATACCCTCCCTATACCCCCCTCCCCTCCTTATCTCTCTCTTCGGTCTCCATCAGGGGCATAAAACCCCATCCAACACTTAACACCAACAAATATCCATAATACCTTCCCCCTCAACATATCTTAACTCAATACTATCTTAACACCCAGTTTATTGTTTTGAGCTTATTTCTACATGTTCTGAGATTAATGTCTTTTTTTTATTTGCTAAAGGTTAGAGTGTCCATGTTGGCTGTGGACAGGCGGCTGCGCTTGTCTGTGATAACGCCCCCTGCGGTACTAAACACATGTTCAGACAATACACTGGCTGCAGGGCAGGCCAGCACCTCCAAGGCATAAAGGGCAAGCTCAGGCCATGTGCCCAATTTGGAGACCCAGAAGTTGAATGGGGCAGACCCATCAGTCAGTACGTGTAGGCGTGTGCACACATACTGTTGCACCATGTTGCCTCCTGCTAAGATGTTGCCTATCAGCTGGTGGTGCTGTTTGTGGTGGCGTACTGCTGACAAAGCTTTTCCACATTTCGGCCATGCTAACCCTGCCTTCTGAGGTGCTGACAGTCCCACAGCTGCGTTTGTGACCTCTTCCTCCTCCGCCTTCGCCTTGTGCTTCCACTGAGCCCCCGGTGTCATTTGGGAATGCCCTCAGCAGCGCGTCTACCAGAGTGCGCTTGTAGTCGCGCGTCTTCCGATCACGCTCCAGTGAGGGAATTTAGGACGGCACATTGTCCTTGTACCGGGGATCCAGCAGGGTGGCCACCCAGTAATCAGTACAAGTTAAAATGTGGGCAACTCGGCTGTCGTTGAGCAGGCACTGCAGCATGTAGTCACTTATGTGTGCCAGGCTGCCCAGAGGCAAGGACAAGCTGTTCTCTGTGGGAGGTGTATCATCTGTGTCCTCTGTATCCCCCCAGCCATGCTCCAGTGATGCCCACGGGCTGCGTTGGGTGCCACCCTGCTGTGAACATGGTTCCTCCTCCTCGTCATCATCTTCATCCTCCTCATCCTCCAGAACTGTCCCTTGGCTTGAAACTTTTTTACCTGGCCTATGCTGGTGCAGGAACCCACCCTCTGAGCCACTTGTGAATGACTGGCCTGATAACTGTGGAAATTACTCCTCTTCCTCCTCCTCCTGTGCCACATCCTCTTCCATCATCGGCCGTAGTGTTTTTTCAAGGAGACATAGAATTGGGATAGTAACACTGAGAACAGCGTCATAGGCACTGGCCATGTTGGTGGAGTACTCGAAACACCGCAATATGGTACACAGGTCTCGCATGGAGGCCCACTCATTGGTGGTGAAGTGGTGCTGTTCCGCAGAGCGACTGACCCGTGCGTGCTGCAGCTGAAACTCCACTATTGCCTGCTGCTGCTCGCACAGTCTCTCCAGCATGTGCAAGGTGGAGTTGCACCTTGTGGGCACGTTGCATAGGAGGCGGTGAGCGGGAAGGCCAAAGTTCCGCTGCAGCGCAGACAGGCGAGCAGCAGCAGGGTGAGAACGCCGAAAGCGCGCACAGACGGCCTGCACTTTCTGCAGCAGCTCTGACATATCCGGGTAGTTTTTTAGAAATTTCTGCACCACCAAATTCAGCACATGCGCCAGGCAAGGGATGAGCATCAAACTGGCTAGGCCCAGAGCTGCTACGAGATTTCGCCCAATATCGCACACCACCAGGCCAGGCTTGAGGGGGAGTGTCAACAACCACTCATCGGTCTGTTTTTCAATACCCGTCCACAGCTGCTGCGCAGTGTGGGGTTTATCCCGCAAACATATCAGTTTTAAAACAGCCTGCTGTCGTTTCCCTCTGGATGTGCTGAAGTTGGAGGTGAAGGTGTTACGCTGAGCGGATGAGGAGGTGGTAGAGGAGGAGAAGGAGGAAGCGCAATAGGAGGAGGAGGCAACAGGAGGCAAAGAGAAATGTCCTGCAATCCTGGGTGGCAGAAGGACATGCGCCAAATGGCTAGCCGCCTCAGGCACACCCGCCACTACATTTGCCCAGTGTGCAGTTAGCGAGATATAGCGTCCCTGCCCGTGCTTACTGGTCCACGTATCAGTGGTTATGTGGACCTTGCCACAGATGGCGTTGCGCAGTGCACACTAGATCTCGTCCCCGACTTGTTTGTGCAGGGAAGGGATGGCTCGCCTGGAAAAGTAGTGGTGGCTGGGAACCACGTACTGTGGGACAGCCGCCACCATCAGGTTTTCAAAACTGTCTGTGTCCACCAGACGGAATGACAGCATTTCAATGGCCAGGAATTTTGAAATGCTGGCATTCAGGGCCATGGATCGTGGGTGGGTAGTGGGGTACTTCCTCTTTCTCTCCAGTGTTTGGGAGATGGAGAGCTGTAAGCTTCCATGGGACCGTGTGGAAATGCTTGGGGACGGTGGCGGACATGGTGGCATTGCTGTCACATCGTCTGTTTGCTTGGTGGCAGGTGACACTGGCACTGTAGAGGTGGAGGAAGAGGCCGAGGCAGCAACAGAAGAGGAAGCAGGAGGAGGCCGAGACCTTTCTTGGATTTTGAGGTACTTATTCCACTGCAGCAAGTGCTTTAAATTTAGATGCCTGGTCATGGAGGTTGTGCTCAGGTTTAGAATATTTGAGCCTTGCTTCAGCCTCTCATTGCACAGTGTGCAAACCACTTGTGTCTTGTAGTCATCACATTGTCTGAAGAACTGCCACGCCAGAGTATGCCTTTGAGCTGCCTTTGGTGTGCTAGGTTCCTGGGTATGGTGGGTGGTAGCAGGCCTACTGTCTAGGGGACGCTCGCTCCGCTTTTGCAACCTGCTTCCTCTTTTGTTGTGCTGTTGCATCTGTGCGACCACCACCTCTTCCTCCAAACTGCACACATCACTCGCGTGACCTTCATTCCATGTGGGGTCTAGGACCTCATCATCCTCCACATCATCTTCCACCCACCCTTCACCACTGCCCTCCTTGTCAGTCTGCACACTGAGGAAAGCCGCAGCAGTTGACACCTGTGTTTCATCATCATCATCACAGACGTGCTGCGGTGGTGTTTCCATGTCCTCATCCTGAACCTGAAGTGGTTGGGCATCAGTGCACTCAATGTCTTCCACTTCTGGGCCAGTGCTATGTGGATGGCCCACGTAAAGCACAGCAGCAGAGTCATCAAAAAGCATAAGAGACTGCTGCATGACTTGGGGCTCAGACTGCTTGGCTGATTTCCAAGGGGCTGAGGTGAAAGACAGATGGCCATGGGGTTCAGGTGCTAACTCTGAGCTTTCATGAAGGGACAGACATGGGGAGACAATGTGAAGGAACTGAAGGCATTGTCAGCCACCCAATCTACTATCGCCTGTACTTGTTCTGGCCTCACCATTCATGAAGCGGCATTTGGGCCTACCATATGACCTTGAAGGTTCTGTTGGCTACCTGAGGAAGGTGTTTCACTTGTGCGTGTAGCTGTAGCAACAGGAGCTTCTGCAACACCACCAACACCAGCAGCACCAGCAGAACCACGACCACCACCACGCCCCTTATTTGATGCTCTAATCATTCTGGACACAAATGTACTTTGTAGCACTATTTATTAATACAAAAAAAAAAAGAATAATAAATTATTATTCATTTTTTTTTAACAAAAGAAAATTGTAGATGCACTTTTTATTTTTGTGCAAGAAATGCACCGCTCACACCAGCAGCAAGAACCTCTTCCTACACCAGTATGAGATGATTTTAGAACGATAATCTTTCTTTCACAGCACCGACAGGAACCTGTCCCTACTGCAGTAAAAGATGATTTTAGAACGATAAACTCTCCCTCAAAGCACCAACAGGAACAAGGCCCTAATGCAGTAGTAGTTGTTTTTAGAATGATAAACTCTTCCTCAGAGCACCAACCGGAACCTGGGCCTATTGCAGTAGTAGTTGTTTTTAGAACCATAAACTGTCCCTCAGAGCACCAACAGGAACCTGGCCCTAATGCAGTTGTAGTTGTTTTTAGAATGATAAACTCTCCCTCGGAGCACCAACAGGAACCTGGCCCTAATGCAGTTGTAGTTGTTTTTAGAACGATAAACTCTCCCTCAGAGCACCAACAGGAACCTGGCCCTAATGCAGTTGTAGTTGTTTTTAGAACGATAACCTCTCCCTCAAAGCACCAACAGGAACCTGGCCCAAATGCAGTTGTAGTTGTTTTTAGAACTATAAACTGTCCCTCAGAGCACCAACAGGAACCTGGCCCTAATGCAGTTGTAGTTGTTTTTAGAACGATAAACTGTCCCTCAGAGCACCAACAGGAACCTGGCCCTATTGCAGTAGTAGTTGTTTTTAGAACGATAATCTCTCCCTCAGAGCACAAACAGCAACCTGGCCCTATTGCAGTTGTAGTTGTTTTTAGAACAATAAACTCTCCCTCAAAGCACCAACAGGAACCTGGCCCTAATGCAGTAAAAGATGATTTTAGAACGATAAACTCTCCCTCAAAGCACCAACAGGAACAAGGCCCTAATGCAGTAGTAGTTGTTTTTAGAACAATAAACTCTTCCTCAGAGCACCAACCGGAACCTGGGCCTATTGCAGTAGTAGTTGTTTTTAGAACGATAAACTGTCCCTCAGATCACCAACAGGAACCTGGCCCTAATGCAGTTGTAGTTGTTTTTAGAACGATAAACTGTCCCTCAGAGCACCAACAGGAACCTGGCCCTAATTCAGTTGTAGTTGTCTTTAGAACAATAAACTCTCCCTCAGAGCACCAACAGGAACCTGGCCCTAATGCAGTTGTAGTTGTTTTTAGAACGATAAACTCTCTCTCAAAGCACCAACAGGAACCTGGCCCTAATGCAGTTGTAGTTGTTTTTAGAACGATAAACTGTCCCTCAGATCACCAACAGGAACCTGGCCCTAATGCAGTTGTAGTTGTTTTTAGAACGATAAACTGTCCCTCAGAGCACCAACGGGAACCTGGCCCTATTGCAGTAGTAGTTGTTTTTAGAACGATAATCTCTCCCTCAGAGCACAAACAGCAACCTGGCCCTAATGAAGTTGTAGTTGTTTTTAGAACAATAAACTCTCCCTCAAAGCACCAACAGGAACCTGGCCCTAATGCAGTTGTAGTTGTTTTTAGAATGATAAACTGTCCCTCAGAGCACAAACAGGAACCTGGCCCTAATGCAGTTGTAGTTGTTTTTAGAACAATAAACTGTCCCTCAGAGCACCAACAGGAATCTGGCCCTAATGCAGTTGTAGTTGTTTTTAGAACGATAAACTGTCCCTCAGAGCACCGACAGGAATGTTTCCCTAATGCACTATAAAATGGTTCTGAACGCTAATGTCTCTCTCAGAGCACCAACAGGAACGTTTCCCTAATGCACTATAAGATGGTTCTGAATGCTAATGTGTCCCTCACAGGACCGCAATGAAGGTCTCTCTAATGCAGTCTGAGATGGTTGTGAATGCTAATCTTTCCCTCACAGCAGCGGCACAAAGCTCTCCCTATTCTAGTCTGAGACGATCTGACATGCCGCGCGACGTGACTCCAGCCACATATAGAGGCTGGGTCACATGATGCACTGGCCAATCACAGCCATGCCATTAGTAGGCATGGCTGTGATGGCTTCTAAGGGCAAACTAGTGAAAAGCTTGTTGATTGGCTGCCCAACAGCTATAGAAAAGGCGGCAAAAATACCCGAATACCGAACCCGATCCCTGACTTTTTTTTTAATGTCCGGGATCGGGTTTCGGGCACAGACACCCCAAAGTCCGGTACAATCCCGAATTTTACAGTCCGGGTTCGCTCAACTCTAGTTGTAACATGATCAAGTGTGGAAAATTTCAAGGGGTATGAATACTTTTTCAAGGCACTGTATTTTTTTTCATAATGTGCAAGTATATTCATGATTTCTAATTGGAGCATTGTGGATTAAGTTGTTTATATTTCATGAATTTAGAGGACACTTCTGTTTTATATGTTATTAAAAGGTAATTGTAACATATATTGAATTATTAGGAAGGCAGTGCTGTACATTTTTGGGTTATTATATGCTGATAAGGTGACGGTATATCACTTGTAGTACTAGTGCGTGCTTTTTTTTTTTTTTTACTTCAAAATGCACTACAGAATGGGAAATTGGGAAAACTGAAAATTAACCTCTGCTTACCTCTAGATTACATCCATTACTTGAAACTAAAGTTGGAACTGATTTTGTTCTTGGAAGTTAAATACAACCAATAGCTATCTTAAAAGGGTAATGAAGCAAAAATAGCAACCAATCAACATTCACCTTTTACTCTTCTGCCTGTTCTAACCTAATGGAAGATGAAGTCTAAATGGAGATGGGTTACTACACTATGCACATTATTACCATGTGTTGCAATGTGTAATTTAATAACCTTGTCAGTTATACTAATACGTATGTATTCAAGGAGAGAAATGTGATTTTCTAAATGTCAGCAGAGACTGAGTCAGGGATGTATCTGGGATGTTGCAACAAACATTGATGAAGATAAAAATGAGTTTGGTTCCTTTGCTGAAAGTCTAATTGATCAGTCACTGAAGCCTACCCTAAATGTACTCTCATTTATCATAGATCAGATTGCTTTGCAGTCAATATCTGGACTGCACTTCTGCCACGGGCAGTTTCAGAACTGCCTGATTTCCCAATAATGCTGCTAATTTTTGTAGACAGAATTATTTGAACAGTTGAATTGCACTTTGCAGGAAAGCAATACTGTCACAGCAAGATGTTCTATGCTGGAGGTTTGCAATCTCTCATAAGCATACTAACAATGCTTTTGATGAATCACAGGTGTAATATCAACCTGATATGTTTCAATGATTTGTCCATGCTCAAAAGATCAAAGATTTCAAAACAAAATGTGACCTCTAATGTGTCATGTACACCCTGACAGATAATGGCTGCTAGAGGGAGTTCTCACTGGTTCATGCAGTTAACAACTATTAAGATATCAGCTACACAAGAAGTTCATTGTTTTTTAAGCAATTATGCAATTTCTTAGACTTGAATCAAAAGAATGAGAGGTAAATTCTCTTTTTATCATGTAACAATAAATATTTTTGATACTTTTTACTAACTTTGGGGTACGGTCAAAGTCCTTCATATTTAGCTGTTAGTGTATACTTTTTTGTACTATAAAAAGGTACCTTGAAAGTGACAGATGCACTTTTACAAAACTCACCCTAATTTGAGCCATAGATGTCTCAATTATTGTGAGAAAAATAATGTTGCACAATCTAATCAGTCAATCAGAAAATGGTACCTTTGAAAATTAATTGCCATTGAGAGTAGAGTTGGGCCAAACACCCCTGGTTTGGTTCGCACCAGAACTCCTGAACCGCAAACCCTATTAAAGTCTGTAGGACCCAAACGTGAAAAATCAAAAGTTCCCATTTTGAAGGCTTATATGCAAGTTATTGGACATAAAAAGGGTATGGGGGTCTAACTTCTGCCCTGGGGGACTTGTATCAATGAAAAAAAAATGTAAAAATATATTTTTTTAAAGGAGCAGTGATTATGATGATGCTTAACCACTGCAGCCCCGGAAGGACTTACCCCCTTCCTGACCAGAGCACTTTTTACGATATGGCACTACGTCGCTTTAACTGACAATTGCGCGGTCATGTACCTAACACTGTACCTAAACAAGATTGATGTTATTTTTTCCCACAAACAGAGCTTTCTTTTGGTGGTATTTGATCACCTCTGCGGTTTTTATTTTTTACGCTATAGACAAGCAAAAAGTGACCATTTTGAAAAAAAAAAAAAATACTTTTAGATGTAATCCAAAAAAAATATAAAAAACAAATTTATTCCTCAGTTTAGGCCGATATATATTCTTCTACATATTTTTGGTAAAAAAAAAAAAAAAAAAAGCAATAGGCGTATATTGATTGGGTTGCACAAAAGTTATCTCGTTTACAAACTATGGGAATAGATTTAGATCCCTCCTAACTTGTCCCCATCTTCTTATATTCTTCTGTACTGATACAGGGTGAATATACCCCTTATATACAGTATCTCACAAAAGTGAGTACACCCCTCACATTTTTATAAATATTTTATTATATCTTTTCATGTGACAATACTGAAGAAATGACACTTGGCTGCAATGTAAAGTAGTGAGTATACAGCTTGTATACCAGTGTAAATTTGCTGTTCCCTTAAAATAACTTAACACATAGACAGTAATGCCTAAACCACTGGCAACAAAAGTGAGTACACCCCTAAGTGAAAATGTCCAAATTAGGCCCAATCAGCCATTTTCCCTTCCCGGTGTCATGTGACTTGTTAGTGTTACAAGGTCTCAGGTGTGAATGCGGAGCAGGTGTGTTAAATTTGGTGTTATCGCTCTCACACTCTCATACTAGTTACTGAAAGTTCAACATGGCACCTAATGGCAAAGAACTCTCTGAGGATCTAAAAAAAAGAATTGTTGCTCTACATAAAGATGGTCTAGGCTATAAGAGGATTGCCAAGACCCTGAAAATGAGAAAGTGAGCTGCGGCACGGTGGCCAAGACCATACAGTGGTTTAACAGGACAGGTTCCACTCAGGCCTCATTATGGTCGAAAGAAAGAAGTTGAGTGCACATGCACAGAGTCATATGCAGATGTTGTCTTTGGTAAATAGACATATGAGTGCTGCCAGCATTTCTGCAGATGTTTAAGGGGTGGGGGGTCAGCCTGTCGGTGTTCAGGCCATACGCCGCACATTGCATCAAATTGGTCTGCATGGCTTTCATCCCAGAAGGAAGGCTCTTCTAAAGACGATGCACAAGAAAGCCTGCAAACAGAAAAGCAGACTAAGAACATGGATTACTGGAACCATGTCCTGTGATCTAATGAGACCAAGATAAACATATTTGGTTCAGATGGTGTCAAGCGTGTGCGGCGGCAACCAGGTGAGGAGTACAAAGACAAGTGTGTCTTGCCTATAGTCAAGCATGGTGGTAGGAGTATCATGGTCTGGGGCTGCATGAGTGCTGCCCTGGGCAGCTACAGTTCATTGGGGGAACCATGAATGCCAACATGTATTGTGACATACTGAAGCAGAGCATGATCCCCTCTCTTCAGAAACTGGACCGCAGGGCAGTATTCCAACATGATAACGACCCCAAACACACCTCCAAGACCACCACTGCCTTCCTAAAGAAGCTGAGGATAAAGGTGATGGACTGGCTAAGCATGTCTCCAGACCTAAACCCTATTGAGCATCTGTGGGGCATCCTCAAACAGAATATGGAGGAGCGCAAGGTCTCTAACATCCACCAGCTCCATGATGTTGTCATAGAGGAGTGGAAGAGGACTCCAGTGGCAACCTGTGAACCTCTGGTGAACTCTATGCTCAAGAGGGTTAAAGGCAGTGCTGGAAAAAAATGAAGGCCACACAAAATATTGACACTTTGGGCCCAATTTGGACATGTTCACTTAGGGGTGTACTCACTTTTGTTGCCAGCGGTTTAGACATTAATGGCTGTGTGTTGAGTTATTTTGAGAGGACAGCAAATTTACACTATTATACAAGCCGTACACTCACTACTTTACATTGTAGCAAAGTGTCATATCTTATCAGTGTTGTCACATGAAAAGATATAATAAAATATTTACAAAAGGGAGTGCGCATGTGCGAGAGTCCCAGCATGGCTGCTTGAGCCGGTCGCTCCGCGTCACCGCCCACCAACGGAGCCCGCCCTGACTCCACAGCCCCTCGGTAGTAGCTCAGGTGGGGAGATCCTGACCCCCAGACAAGGCAGCTATCCCCCTGCATGGCCAGTCCGGCCACCAAGAAGAACTTAGGCCCCCTGTTTGCCGCGGCCTTGCTTCCAGGGTGTACCAAGATGGCCGCTGCTCCAACAGGGATTCATGAGGCTCAAGGAACAGAGGGCCCCAGCAACATAAATCGCCCAGATCACAGGCAAGTGCTCTTTCCAGCAACACTGACATTCACTCCAGTAGCCCATGGAGGCAATCTGCAGGTCGCCACGCCATCCCCCACCTCCACAGAGTCTTTACTAGGCCGCATCCAGGGGGAATATTTCTCTCCTCCCCTTGGGCAATCGAACATAAACTTGACACTACTGCGGCAATTTCTAACCAAAACTCTGATCTCATCAGTACTTTACAGGACCAATTAGATACGGCTCTTTTAAGAATTAACAACCTTGAAAATAGGTTGAGAAGATATCATTTCAGAGTTAGAGACCTGCCTGAAGCGATCACAGACGTCTCCGATGCGATACAGGACTTGATCACCAACCTGTTGCCGGATACGCCAAAACACCGCCTGGAAATGGAAATGGCCCACAGAGCTCTGGGCCCCCCCAGGAAAGATGGTTCCCTGAGAGACATTATAGTAAAACCCCACTATTATGCTATAAAGGAGGGGGTCATGAGACAATCTAGAACAACAGCTAAAATCCTCTGTAAAGGCCATCCAGTGCAAATCTTTGCCAACCTGGCCCCTTCCACGATTCAACAACGAAGAGCTTTAAAGCCTCTTCTAATGGTGCTAACACAGAAGGAAATTAAGTATAAATGGTCCTTCCCATTTTTTGTCAAGTTTGCTCTCAAAGGCAGGGAGTATGCCTTCTCTTCTCTCCAGGAGGGGGAGAAGCTGCTTCTCCATCTGAAAGTAATCACTCAGGAATCCGACATGGACACATCTAATAACATCCCGAGTTCCTCCAAGAGACAATCCCCCACTAGTCTCAGGATCCCCTTGTGGATGAAGTCTAAGCCGAAACAGGCCAAGGACAATGGCCCTCCATGAAGATGCTGTTCCAGCAAGTGGCAGCATTTTACATGGTTTTTCTCTAGGGCCCTTTTCAAGCGTTACCCTTCATGAGTGTCCCACGAGAACCTTTGAATCTTGGCTCCTCTGGAACTATCCGGAGGGTTTTTGTTAGAGCCGTTTGTTAAATGTTTTGAACAAGCTGGCCCCCCATGTTATTGAGACAGTGAAAGGGGGCGCAAGCATTATTTTTTGTATTGTTCTTAGTCAGCCGATGACTCAGGAGTCAGCTCCCTGCACCTGGGTTTTCAAGTTGAGCCTTCCCGGTCTCCAAGTTTTAGTCTTCCTAAGTTGGTTAAATGTCTCCAGGTGCACACAAAGGAAAGAACTGTTATATGGGCTGTTGATCATCCAGCGGACACAAAAGAATTATGGACTGTACGACATAGACTCGAGTCATTCTTGTCAAGAAAAGGTTACTTAATCTGTTCTACCTTTTAGCAGGTTGTCCCCTCTCAGGGAGGCACTCCTTCCCCTTATCTGGTGGGGGGGAGGAATCTTCTCAGTCAGGGACTGGACAAGGGGGGTAAGCGGTCTGCCCCTGGACCCAAGATAGCCTGGGCTTGTGGTCAGTTTTGTTGTTTCATAACAAAAGAAGTCATAGTTGTTGGACTTTTTTCAAAGTGCTTTTTGGCGGGGGTTGGTCCCCCTGCCTCCGCCTATCTCTCGGACCTCTTTGAGTCAGCTGAGGGATAGGTTGTCTGGTGGCTACGGCCAGACATTTGTGTTGTCACCAAGGGGTGATCAAGGGGTTTTTTTCTTTCTCCCCTCTTGGTCACATAACTCTTCTCTGTAGAAAGCTGCCCTTTTCAGGGCTACAAAGCAGTAGAGCTTTTTACACAATTTTCACCTTCTTCATATTTCCTCTTCCTGTTATTCTTTTCTTGTACTTCCTAATTTCTCTCTTTCTTTCCAGAGAAGTCGCCAACCAGGTTGTCCTTCTCAGGACAGGCCCAGGAACACAGGATGACTGGATCATTCAGAATGCTTGCAAAGGCTTACGTTTGACCCAAGGAAGGGTGAGTGACCACAAATGCACCAACACCTTCTGCATCAGGACTGATGGTTGACCACAGACAAGTCCCTTTGAAGGTCGCTACACACAATGTGCAGGGCCTTAACTCACCCATAAAGCGTAGAAAAATATGTGACCATTATAAATCCCTAAAATTAGATGTCCTCATGCTCCAAGAAACACATGTTCCAGTTCAATGCAATCCAAAATTTCTACACTCTCACTTTCCACATTTCTTTTTAGCCAATGCGGAGAACAAAACTAAAGGTGTGGCCATTTTATTGTCCAAGAACTGTAACTTTACATGGCTCTCAGATGTTAGAGACCCAGAGGGCAGGTATATCTTGGTGAAAGGGATCATAGATGGTCAAATTTCCTCTCTAGTATTGTATTACGCCCCCAACAAGGGACAGCTCCAGTTTTTTCAAACACTATTAGAATCCCTCTCTCCCCTATTAGAGGGCACAATAATCTTTGGAGGCGACTCAAATGTCGCCTTTGGCCAATCCCTAGACAAGACAAGGACCTTAAGTTGCCAACTCCTTCACCCTTCCAGAGTCAGCCTCCGAATTGCTAAACTATTTCATTCAACTTAGTTGACGTATGGAGGGAAATGCATCCCTCGAGAAGGGATTATACCCACTTTTCCAGCCCCCACAACTCTTATTCCAGGATCGATCACTTACTGACCCCGGCCTACATGTTGCCCATCACACTAGACTCTGGCATCCATGACACAGTTCTCTCAGATCATGCTATAGTCTCCCTTTCTGTCTGCACCCAGTCCAAGATGTTTCACACACCGCACTGGAGACTTAATGAAGCACTACTGGCAGATCCAGCAAACGTGGTAGAAATTGATAAAAGCCTTCAGGAATATTTCTTATTCAACAAGGCAGGGGATACATCAGTAGACTCAGTATGGGCAGCCCATAAGGACTTTATAAGAGGAAGATTCATTCAAATGGCATCTAGGATCAAAATGGAGAGAAGGGCCTCTCTGAAGAAATTAGAGGAGTCCTTCCTGGCAATTAAAGCTGAACACAAGGCACACCCCTCCCCTCAACTATTAGACAGACTAGACAAGGTCAAGATAGAGCTTAACTTGGCCCTCACCACGCAAGTGGCGAAAAGCATTAGATGGAGTAAAAACAAATATTACACACAGGGAAACAAAATGAGTTCCCCTTTAGTAAGGAAGTTGACCCCTCGCATCAGACACTTCTCCATGCCCAAGGTTAGGGTCTCCGACAATCCTCCCTCGGCCAATCCTGATAAAGTACTAGGTGCTTTTCAAAATTACTACGAGAAACTTTACAGCCCTTTCGCTGTAGTGAACGCAGAGGGAATCGCTAGGTTTCTTGATGAAACTCCATTACCCCATCTTTTGGACAAACATAGAGACCTTATGGATGCAGCAGTTTCCGAGGAGGAGGTCTTGGAGGTCATCAAGGACCTCAAGTGGGGCTCGGCTCCTGTACCAGATGGCCTTTCAGTCCCTTACTACAAGGCCTTCGGTAACACCCTAGCACCACACATGGCGAGATTCTTTAATGCTAAAATGAAAGGGGAACCCATTGAGACGCATTTAAACACGGCATTCATCACAGTAATTCCCAAGCCCGAGAAGAATCCAGAGGAAGTAGACAACTATCGCCCCATCTCTCTCATTAACAATGACCTGAAAATTCTTACTAAGCTGTTGTCAAACTGCCTTGCCTCATTTATAGAAATTTACATCCGCAAAGACCAGGTGGGATTTATACCAGGGCGACAGGGTCCTGACCAAATTAGACTTAGTATCTATACTTCAATCTAACTGGTCTGGAGGGCCTAAACAGAAAGGGATGCTGCTTTCTCTGGATCTTTGTAAGGCTTTTGACTCTGTCTCTTGGCCCTATCTGTTTTCCCTACTGCAATGATGGGGATTCGGCCAGAGGTTTCTAGGCCTCATTAGAGCCCTCTACTCTCTCCCTCAGGCATTAATAAAACTACAAGGATTCTACTCCAAACCTTTCCCTATCAAGATAGGCACTATGCAGGGCTGCCCACTCCCCCCCCTACTTTTCGCTATTGCAATAGAGACACTCGCCATATCCATGAGAAACAACCCTAACATAAAGGGGTTTCTTGCGGTCTTCAGGAACACAAATGTGGCCTGTTTGCCGATGATATACTAGTTTTTATAACTTCTCCAATGACTTCCCTCCCCAACCTATGCCAGCTCCTAGAAATGTTTTCAGAAATTTCTGGTCTCCAGGTTAACTATACAAAATCCCAAGCGCTAAACATCTCTTTGTCTCCTGAGATAGTCTCCGCGTTAAGGACGGATTTCAAGTTTGAGTGGAGTGATTCATCTAGTAAATACTTAGGCATAAACCTCTCTTCTACATTTGAAACCCTCCATATCAATAACTATCCCCCTATGTTTCGATGGTCTAAACAGGAAATCTCCTGGCTGGGGAGAATAAATTCAGTGAAAATTACCTTTCCCTGATCTCTTTCTCCTTCCTAGCGGCGTTGGCCGCTCTTATCTTGAAATGGGTGGAGGTTCCTGCTTGTAAGTAATAGGATAGTCAAGTGGACAATGAATACCCCCTGATGGACCTTATAGGGCTTGAGACATTCTGGGGGTGCACGAGGTTGGGGGGGAGGATGGGGGGAGTCCCATCCTCTGACACAGATTGATCCCTTTTGGGGTGCCAGGGGCTGCGGGGGTTCTCCCCACGCTCGCTCCTGGCCGACTGCACCTCGGGGTAGGAGGCACTGCGGCACAGCTAGTTTTTTTTTTTTTTTTTTTTTAAATAAGATTTTATTGAGAAATAGCAAAAGGATACATAATACAGAGATAGGATCTCAGGAGGGTGAAAGCTCCTGGGACCATAGTACAAACTTTTTGAGAAAATTATTTTCATAAAAAGGAGGTATATCAACTGAGTTTCAAGATGTGGTACATGGCTGTGTCAAGTATATATTTTGAAGTACTGCATTTGTATATTAGCTAAACATAAGCAGATGAAACAGAGATAACTAAAGGATCTCTTAAGACATGGGGGGGAGAAAAGGGGGGGGCCTGCAGGGTAACCTAGGAAGAGTCCACTTGATTGCCCCTGGTCTTTAAAGAAGTGAACAGGTCCGTTTGATAGTACCTGAAGGCTAGTTGGGTAGCTTGTGAAATGTCAGGAGAGTGAATGTAGTCCAGAAGCGGTTTCCATCTCCTAAGGTACCGGTCTAGGGCATATGGGTGGTTGAAGTCTGTGGAGAGCTTTTCCATATGGAGTTGATGTAGCAGTTCCCGCTTGAGTTGAGAGATGGTCAGGCTAGATGAGGAGGTCCAAGTCCGAAGGATTGTTCGCCTAGCGTGAAAGAGGCATATTAGGGTCCAGTCCTTTTGTGGGGCTTTTGTGTCTGATGACCAGGACAGAAGTTCCTTGTCCCAAAACCCAAAGATCAGCAAAAGTGGATCCTTGGGAATCAGTAGCAGAGTGATCTTGTGTATGAAAAGAATGACTCTATCCCAAAAGGAAGAGATGAACGAACATGACCAGAAGCGGTGCGTTAGGGTAGGTCTTACTTGTCCGCAAAGAGGACAGGACATGGATGGAGAAAGCTGAGTGTCTGAGAGGAACGGAATATGAGCCTGGTGAATTATTTTCAGTTGCGCCTCTCTCCACTGCTCACATGGGATTAACCTCAAAGTTTTGTTATAACCCTGTAGAATTTTGTCTAAAAGATTCGGGTCTTGGAAGTCCTTGCCCCAGTTTTTTGCAGCTGATGGAGAAAAAGGGGGTGTTACTTTGGCCAGTAGTCGTTTGTACAGATCTGAGATATTGTAGGATCCAGCTGTCAGGAAGAAGTCAAGAATGGAGGTTTGGAATCTCTTGGAGCTATCTCTGCACATAGACCTAATGAAGTGTGCACATTGCCAGTAGTTAAATATGTGGGATGGTGGGAGAGAGAACTTCCGAGCTACTATTGAGAAGGGGAGTAGATCCCCGTTGTCTTGATCGCAAAGGGAGGCGAATTCCGTTAAGCCATGTTCTTGCCATGCGATGAAGTTACGGTGTAAAGATCCTGGTGGAAAGATTGGGTTCCCTTGGATAGGTACATATTTTGAAATATGAGCAGGAAGCTTGAGTAATTTACAGACCTCTCTCCATGCTATGGCTGTGTCTCGCAGTAATGGGTTGTGTTGAAGATTTGGAGCCAGTGATTTCCATGGTGCATGAAGAAGGGCTTTCAGTGAGAAAGGCTGAGCCATAGCTGATTCCACTGTATAGTTAGTGTATCTAGATGCATGGTTCATCCAGTCTAAACCAATTCTCAGTAAACAGGCTAGGTTATACACCCTTAAGTTAGGTAGGCAGACGCCCCCTTCGCGCCTGGGGAGATGCAATTTTGTTGGTGCTATACGTGGCCGCTTTCACTTCCAGATAAATTTGGAGACGGTTTTGTTCAAAAATTGAATATCCTTGTGCTTAAGCGGCAGAGGTATCATTTGAAGAGGGTAGAGTAATCGTGCGAAGCAGACCATTTTGTACAAGTGGCATCTCCCCAAGAGCGAAAGAGGCAACTCCATACAACTCTCCAGTTCCTGCAAATTTTTTTTGAAACAGCGGGGGGTAATTCGAGGTATAGATAGAGGAAGGCATCTTACCAATTTTAACTCCCAGATAGGGGATATGAGACTTTGCCAGTGTGAAAGGTGAGTGAGGAAGCCAGGGACGACGTGAATTGGGGCCAATGGGGAGAATCTCGATTTTTTTATAATTTATGCGAAGGCCGGAGCAAAGCTTAAATTGGTTAAAAAATTTGGGTGATGGTGTTCATGTCTTTTAGGGGGTTGGCTGAAAAGATGAGGACGTCATCCGCAAAGAATGCTGAACTGACTTCATGTGTTCCTATGTGAATCCCGTGAAGGGGAGCTATGGTATTTAAATGTTTAGAAAGGGGTTCCATTGCTAGATTAAATAAGAGGGGGGAAAGGGCTCACCCCTGTCTCGTGCCCTTAAAGAGCCGAAATTTCTCTGAGAGGAGACCTGCCACCACCAGCCTGGCCGCAGGAGATGAGTACATAGTCCGTATCAAGTGTAAGAAGGGGACTGAAAAACCAAGCCGCGTAAGGACCAAGGAGAGCCAATCAAAACTGACATTATCAAAAGCTTTCTCCGCGTCCAGGGTGATGATGGCAAAGTCTCTCTCCTTATGTGTCTCGGCATGGTCTAGAATCATTAATACCTTCCGTATATTTAAAGAGGCTGTTCTACCTTTCACAAACCCTGATTGCACTGGATCAATGAGTTGAGGGAGGATTGTAGAAAGTCTGGTGGCCACGATTTTAGATAGAATTTTGACATCTAAATTTAACAATGAGATGGGCCTGTAGGATCCAGGTTCAAGGGGGTCCTTGCCTTTTTTTGATAGGAGCTTAATAATCGCCTGATTACCAGAGAGATTGGAATAGAAGCTTAGCATGACTCGGTTAATCTCTTTTGGTGTCTCTTTAAGGTTGCCCAGAGAGTCTCTCAAGGACAGGATATGTGTGGGAGTGTGGGGGCCTCTGGCCAGTCTTGCCAGAAGTTTTCCGGATTTATTTCCAAATTTGTACAATAGGGCCTCGAATTTTGACCTATTGGATAGTTCCATGGACTCTGCCCAAGAGTCAAAGTCGCATTTGGCGGCTTTCCATTCGGAGCAATTTTTTTTTTTCAATAATTTTTATTGATTTTGTGTCAAGAAGTAGTGCATACAACAATACAACTTATGAGCAGGGAATACAGTAGGTTACAGAATCAGTAGCACAATACATTTATAATTGACATTCTTAGGCATAAACTTTTCCATTGTTGTTTGCAATCAATTTGTTGTTTATAATCCCTGTCCGCGTGTCCTCTCCCCCTGTGTCACCCCAATGGGGACTCACTGTGGCGGGGGGGAGAAACACCGCAGCTCCCACCATTATACCTTTTGCGAGTCTGGATAAATGGAATAATAACAAAATTAACTTAAAGCAATATGAACTAGAGGTACACATTTAAGGCTAAGGGTACTTTTGGGTTAATGCTGATAGAGTTAGGAGGGGTCAGGAAGAGTGATTTTGAAAGTCCATATGGACCAGTGCTGATCAAAGCTTTTACATGTCAGTGAGTTGAGAGCTAAGGCACTTTCAAATAGGTAGTTGGTTTGCACTATGTGACGTACTTCAGTTATACTCGGGGGAATCCTGGGTTTTCCACCTTTTCAGGATTGAGCTGCGGGCTGCTAATAGGATATGTGTTACCGTGGGTCTCATTTCCGTGGGGAACATTTCTATTCCTAAGTTGAGAATTGCAAGACCTGGGTCCAGATTGCATATAGTGCCTGTGATTGAGGATATAAGTATGGATACTTGTTTCCAAAAGCTAGTTAAACTTGGGCAATCCCATAGGATATGGAGGAGGTTTCCTACTTTTCCACACTCTCTCCAGCATTGAGGGGAGAGACCGGGGAAGAGTCTTGTTAGTTTGAAGGGAGTATCGTACCATCTATGGGTGAGTTTTAGCATCATCTCCCAATGGTTGCAGCACTTGGAGTATTTGTATGTAGCTTGGAAGGCGAGGCGCCATTGGGGTAAGGAGAAACTTTTGGTTAGATTGTTCTCCCATTTCATCATGGGTGTTGTTTTTTGTAGTGTCATTTTGTCTTTCAATGTGTTATAGAATATTGAGATGCCTTTCTTTCTACGTGTGGGGGCATTGAGAAAGTCCCATATTTCTGAAAGCATTTTAAGGGGTGGTATTGGGTGTTTGGACAAGAAGGAGATAATTCTCATACAGGAGAATTGTGTATGGTCTGGGAGCGAGAACTTTTTTCAAGGATTCCCACCTTTTAACCTTAGAGGCATGTATAAAGTCCTGGATATTGTGGATACCATATTCACAGAGTGGCGCTGTATATATAAAGGGTATCAGGGTCTCTAGTAACCCGATAGAGAGCATAGGAACAGGGATTGCGGATGTTTGTTTTGTGTGATTTATTTGTTTCCTTCATGCTTGAATTGAGGCGACCATTGTAGGGGATAAAGATGTGATGTCCCATTTTCTCCAACTGTCTAGTAATAGTAGGGAAGCTAGGTTGTTTGTGGGGGCTAGTGACATTTCTATGTCCACCCATAGGGGACTGTTATTTGGACTGAACCAGTGTTTCAGTTGGTCTAATATGGCTGCCTGGTGGTAGTCTTGAATGTCTGCCATCCCCATGTCCCCTATTGATTTGTGTTTAATTAGATTGGTGCGTGCGCACCTGGGTTTCTTGTTATTCCATATAAACTTATTTAAGGTCTCCTCTAGTTGTCTGATGTATTTTTGTGGGACACGGATTGGGAGTACTCTGAAGTAATAGAGAAGTTGGGGTAGGACTATCATTTTAAGAGCCACTGAGCGCCCAGTCCATGTCAATTCATTTTGCGCCATCTGTTTAAGAAGGGAATGAGTTTGCTTGATCAGCGGAGGTAGTTTGTGGGTACTAGAGATGCTATGGAAGCTGTCAGGGTTATTCCCAGGTATGGTATACCCTTGGAACTCCACGTGTATGGGAGTTGGGCCTGAAGATGGTGCTTCCTGTCGCTTGGGGTTTTCATGTCTAGTATGAGGGATTTTGTGTAATTGACCTTATAATAAGATAAGGTGGTAAACGCCTCCAAAATCGAGTGTGCATGCGGTAGGGACTTTGAAGGGTTTGTTAGTAATAGAATCACACTGTCAGCAAATAGATTTATGATGTGGATCCTCTCCCTACATTGGAATCCTGAGATGTGTGGGTTAGATCTTATGGCCTCCGCCAGAGGTTCAATAACCAGGTTGAAGATGTACGGGGATAGGGGGCAGCCCTGTCGCGTGCTGTTGGTTATATTAAATACTTTAGACAAGACTCCAGAAGTATACACCTGTGCAGTAGGGTTTAGAATCGAGGGCTAGGATCGTATCTTTGATGGGTCCCTGAAACCCAAACTTGATTAAAACCTGAGACATATATCCCCATTCCACCCTGTCAAACGCCTTCTCTGCATCTATGGAAAGAAGCAGAGAAGACGTTCCACGTTTTTCCGCGTGGTGCAACACATTAAGAATGTGCCTTGTGGCGTCTGAGGGCTTCCTTCCCCGAACAAACCCCATCTGGGTCTGTGGCTATGAGGTCAGGTATTACAGTGGATAATCAGCCTGCGATTAATTCACATATTTCTCTATATCTGAATTGAGGAGTGATATCGGCCTAAAATTTGCAGGGGTACTTGGGTCTTTCCCCGGTTTGGGAAGGGTCACTACAAATGCCTTAAGCATTTCTGGGGGAAAGGATGAGGTCTTTACAGCTAGGGAGAAAACTGAGGAAAGGCACGGGGCAACCAGAGGGTGAAATATCTTGTAGAATTCATTTTGGAATCCGTCTGGGCCCGGTGACTTCCCATTGGGTAAAGAAGCTATGACCTTCTGAACTTCATAGGTGGTAAACGGTGCGTCTAACCACTTGCCGACTGTCAACCGCAGGTTGATGGCGACAAAGTGGCTCGATATCGCAAACTGCCGTCATACGACTGCAGCTGCGAGATCGCGCACTGTGAGCGCGCGCACGCCGCCGGAGGCGCGCCCACACGCTCACTGTGTTGGGGGGGCCAGGGAGCGGGTGCGGCAGACTCGATCGCCGCCGGCTACCCGCGATGCCCCCCCGCACTGAAAGAACGGAGGTCCGTGTAAGTAAACACGGACCTCCGTTCTGTGAGAGGGGGAAGGGCTGTGATCACAGCCTTCCTCTACATGGAAGCTGTGATCACTTCCCTTCCCCTGCTAGGGCAGCCCACACACAGTTAGAACAAGCCCAGGGAACACAGTTAACCCTTAGAGCGCCCCCTGCAGGTTAACCCCTTCACTGCCAATGGCATTTACACAGTAATCAGTGCATTTTTATAGCACTGATCTCTGTATAAATGCCAATGGTCCCAAAAAAGTGTCAAAATGGTCCAACATGTCTGCCCCAATATCGCAGTACCGCTAAAAATCGCAGATCGCCGCCATTACTAGTAAAAAATTAAAAAATAAATAAAAACCCCAGAAATGAATTCTCATCATCCGTAAATGCGGCCACTTTTGCGCAAACCAATCAATAAACGCCAATTACAATTTTTTTTATCACAAATATGAGGAAGAATATAAATCGGCCAAAACCGATGAAAAAAAAGTTTTTTTGTATTTTTTTTTGGATTTGTATTTTAGCAAAAAGTAAGAAATTTGGGCTTTTTTGCAAAATTGTCGATCTTCTTTTGTTTATAGCGGCAATCAGAAATGACACAGCGATGATCAAATACCACCAAAAGAAAGCTCTATTTGTGGGAAAAAAAGGACGCAAATTTTGTTTGGGTACAACGTCGCACGACCGCACAATTGTAAGTTAAAGCAACACAGTGCCGAATCGCAAAAAGTGCTCTGGTCCTAAAGTGTGAAATCCTTCCGGGGCTGAAGTAGTTAAGCTTTGGAGTTGTGCTTCTGAGAGCTTGGGTAAGTTAAGTGTATCAAGGAAGCTTTGGATTGTTTCAATGGAGGGTTGTAACGTATGGGGTAGTTTTTGAGATTATATAGCCCTCCATAAAAATCTGTAAAGTGGTCTGCAATTGCCTGCGGGTTGGTGATCCTATTTTTGGTGGTAGGGTGTATCAAGTGGTGAATCCTTGTTTTGGACTGTACCGCTTTCACCCTGCGGGCCAATATTTTCCCTGCTCGATTATCATTGGCGTATGAATTGATTTTAAGCTTCCTCATGTATTTATCGTACGTCTGCATAAGAAGCATTGTCAGTTCTTCTCTGAGTTGTTGCAGAGAGGAAGAGAGGCTTGGTGATGGACTTGTTTTGTTTTTAAGTTCCAAATCGGGGATGTTAGTTACTAGTTTGTTTATGTGAAGGTCGTATCTTCTTTTTAGTTTTGCCCCCTGCTGCATAAGAATCCCTCTCAGATAAGCCTTGTGTGCATTCCACAAGGTATATGCTCTTTCTACTGAGCCTGTGTTGTTTTCAAAAAATTCTGTGATATGTTGGGAGATTATTTTGGAGATCTCAGGGTCTTGGAGCATTTTAGTGTTACAGCGTTACAGATGGGGGTTGATCGTGAGGCACCTTGGTCCGATATGGATATAGTCACTGCTGCATGATCTGACCACGTTATATCGTGGACAGATGACGACTATATTTTTTGCAATAGCCATTTGTCCGATATGAACATATCTATCCGGAAGTATGTACGATGTCTGGGGGAGAAGAACGTAAAATCTTTTTCATTGGCATGATGGCACCTCCAGACATCGTACAACTCCTCAGAATGCAAAAGATTATTCAGCGATGGTCTGTGTCTAGGAGCATTGGCAGAGAGATCTAACTGTGGACCAGTTACCAAGTTAAAGTCACCGCATATTAATAGATTGCCATACTTCCTTTTAGATATGCGCTTTAGCAGTCTCCTCAAAAATCTGATTTGGTGTGAGTTTGGTGTATAAATCCCCACTAAAGTGTAGGGTTATATTGCAGTACAAGATGATGAAGCGTCCTCTATCGTCTATAATCGAATCTATGAGGTGGAATGATACAGTGTCTTTGATTGCCATGAGTACAACTTTTTTTTGTTTGAGTTGTTCGAAAGGAACACATGTGGAAAACGTTTATGGGAACATTTAGGCATGTTGGGTGGGCAGAAATGAGTCTCTTGAACACAGAGATTGTCTACTTGATTCTTTAAGGCCTTCTTCCACATGGTATATCGTTTGGCCGGGTGGTTTAACCCTTTAGCGTTGAGGGACATGCACTTAATAGACATGATATGTTAGGGAGGGTGTGTGGGTGGATAGTGCACACTAACTACATTCGTTGTCCAGTGAGTCCAGGCCCTTCTTTTGCATGGCAAGCAGGTGCAGGAATGTGTCCACAAGTCTATGTTCGTTAGCAAGGTGTTGGTGGTTGTGGTTCTTGGTGTTGTCCAGTTTCCCATAGAGCTCCTCGGCTTAACTGTGTACCGTAAAAATGAAAAGAGAACAAACGAGAGAAAACAAACAAAGTTCCAAATATAACATAATGAAAGGTTAAAAATTGGGATCTGTTTCCAGATCCGAGAACATGTTGCCATGTTCTAGTAAGATGGAGGGGATTAGGATGAATGTCTTCAAGTGACCGTTTTGGGGTTGTTTGCGGTGGCAGGTGGTGTAGGGTGGTTGGCTTCCTTGACCGCGCTCTTTTTGGATGAACGCTTGCAAGATACCACCTGCCATTCTGCTTGTATGTAGGGAGACTTGTCAGCCTGTAAGGGTTCCGAGTGTGATTCTAGTAGGATTCCCCAGTGCCTTAGGGTCACGATACCTTCTTCTTGGGAGGTTATCGCCTTGTTGGTGCCATTGTGTGTTATTATTAAGGTTGCAGGATATTTCCATTTGTGTGGAATGCGGTGATTCTGCAACGCCTTGGTGATGGTGGCTAGGTTCCTTCTGCATTGCAGAGTGTGCCTGGAGAGGTCAGGTAGAATCTGTAACGATGCATATGGCGCTGGGCGTTAGTCAGGGTCTCTGAAATTGCTCAGGAGGATTTATTTTGCTCTGTAAAAGTGCAGTCTCAGTACTATGTCTCTAGGGGTTTCCTCTGGTAGAAACGGTGGTTTGGGTACCCTATGCACCCTGTCTACTGTGAGCTCTAGTGCTGAGAGTGTGGGTGCTAGGGATGAAAACATGGCCTGTACATACTGGGGAAGTTGCGCCGAGGTTACTGACTCCGGTACGCCCCTGATCTTTAGGTTGTTTCTTCTGGACTGATCTTCTAAATCAGCCAGCTTGTCCTTGATCCACAAAATGTCCTCCCCATGGGTGCGGTACATGTCCACCATATTGTTATAAGCGCCAGAGTAGTCTCCCATTGCTCTCTTTAAGTAATCAACTCTGTCTCAAAGTTTATGTACTTCTTCCTGACACTGCTTAACCGTGTATAACATGTCTTGGTGCAGAGATGACCTGAGTGTCATAAGCATGTCCTTTAGGACAGTATCGGACATAGGTTGTCCTGTAGTGGGTATGTCTGCAAAGGCATCGTTCACTAATGGCCTCTTATTAGCTTGCATCACGCTCATCTCCATGGTGGGGTCTCCCTGGGTTCCCCCTGGGGAGGCCCTCCTGGGTCTCGTCTTTGCGGGCTCCTGGTGGTAGGGGTAGAGGCCCCTGGCGAGGCACCACTGTCCGGCAGTGTCTGCAGGTCTCCCAGCCTGTGTTCCGGAGACGTGTGCTCTGTGTGCAAGGCCGTGGCCTGCACGTGTCTTTCGTCCGCAGGAGCGCCTCCGCCGTGTTGCTGAGGCCTCCCTTGTGCTGCAGCGAAGAATTTTGTCAGTTACCCCGGCTGCTCTTTTCTCATCCTCGGCATCCCTGGTTGTCCGCGGGATCTGCGCTGGTGTGTGGCGGTGTCTAGGCGGCTTTGAGGCTCCCGTGCTGGCTTCTTCCCCCCGATGGTCTGGCGGAGCTCCGAAGTTATGCGGCCATCACGGAGCTCGGACGCCACGCCCCCCATTCGGAGCAATTTTGAGGAGAGTCAGAGGTAAGGAGAGTTCTTTGGGCCAGTTTCATACGGAGGCTGGCCGCTTTGAATTTGGAGAGGGAGTGTTTTTTAAAGGAAGCAGAGTAGGAAATAACCTTTCCTCTAAGGAAGGCCATGCCCGTGTCCCAGAAGAGGTTTGGGTCATCTCTAAGGGGAGATGTCACGTACCTGGTGATGGAGTCTGGCTTATGCAGGGGTACCTCTCTTGCGGCCCCGGTTCGTGAGTCCCTGGTAGTGCAGACAGGGAACTCAGGAGCACGGGGGGTCACGAGGGCTGGACAGTCTCTGGTGCAAGGTAAATGTCCGCTGGAGCTCATGCAGGCAGAAGGGTCGTGAGGCAGTCTGGGTCGGTAACTGGCGGGCGGTGCAGTACAAGGGTTCAGGCAGATGGATGGTCAGGTGCAGGCTGGGTCGGCAACGTTCAGGCAGCAAGGTACAAGGGAGCAGGCAGAAGAGTGGTCGTGGAAGCCGGGGTCGGTGCAGGCAGAGTTCAGAGCAGGGTCAAAGCAGGCCAGGTAACAGGAACAGGTATCAGATAGTCAGGAAGCAAGGAACTCACACTAAACGCTGTAGAACAGACAGCACTTGCTTACAGGAAGCACACTGTTTAAATAGAGCTGCCCGGCACCGCCTCCTCCGGGGGCTAGAAGAAACAACAACAAAATGCAAACACATCCTCAGCACAATCTTTTTCTAACATTGCCCCCCCCCCCCCAAGGGGCAGCCTCCGGATGACCAAACAGGCTAGTTTAGCAGGGTTGTTCTCCTTGAAGGATCGGATGAGTTCATCCGCATGAAAGTTATCTGCAGGCTCCCAGGAGTTTTCTTCTGGGCCGTAGCCCTTCCACTTCACTAAGTACTGAACTGTGTTACCCTTCTTCCGGCAATCCAGTATAGCCTCCAGTTCGACCTCCTCTTCGCCGTCTACTAGGATTGGGCCTGGTGGACTAGTCTTCCGCTGGGGAAAAGGATTTGGGGTCACAGTCTTCAGCAGTGACACGTGGAACACTGGGTGTACACGAAGGGATGACGGGAGCTCCAACTCATAGGCCACCCTGTTAATTTTCCTTATCACTGGGAAGGGGCCAATAAACCTGGGGCCCAATTTCCTGGAGGGGCAGGCTAGCCTCAAGTTCCTCTTGGCCAGCCAGACCTTTTCCCCAGGCTGTAAGTCCAACTCTCCCCATCTTCCCTTGTCGAACACCTCTTTATTATGCTCCTGGGTCTGGGCCATGGTCTCCTGAAGGAGTTTGCAATTCTCTTCCCTGACTAGAACTTGGTCATTTCTTGGGCCGCTGGTACAGTACTTTCAAGGCCGTGGTTGAGCATAAATGTCGGGTGGAACCCGTAATTGGCCAGAAATGGAGACTGGTTGGTAGCTGAATGGACGGTGTTATTGAAAGCAAACTCCGCCAGGGGCAGCAGAGAGGCCCAGTCGTCTTGTGAGAATGACGAGAAGCAGCGGAGATACTGCTTGAGCATCTGATTGGTCCTCTCTGTCTGCCCGTTTGTCTGTGGGTGGTATGCCGAAGAGTATGCCAGTTCAATGTCAAGTGAGAAGCACAGGGCCTTCCAGAACCGGGAGGTAAACTGGACTCCGCGGTCAGAGACAATGCTGGTTGGAAGTCCATGGAGCCTCACTATTTCTCTGATGAATATCTCAGCCGTTTCAGTGGCTGATGGGATTCCCTTCATGGGCAAGAAGTGGGCCATCTTTGTTAGCCGATCCACTACCACGAAGATGGTAGAATACCCCTGGGATGGCGGCAGCTCGACAATAAAGTCCATCAACATCATGGACCAGGCCCTCTCGGGCACCGGAAGTGGCTTTAGTAAGCCCCAGGCCTTGGTCTTGCTGCTCTTGTTCTGGGCACAGAAAAGGCATGAGCTGACAAAACATCCTTGATAGGGCGTCAGGCTTGACGTTCTTCGACCCTGGCCTGTATGTTACGTGGAAGAGGAAGCGTGAGAAGAAGAGTGCCCACCGGGCTTGGCGAGGTCTCAGTCTCTTGGCTGCTCTAAGGTATTCCAAATTTTTGTGATCCGTGAAGATCAAAATGGGGTGCCTGGCTCCCTCTAACAGATAGCGCCACTCTTCCAAGGCCAATTTAATTGCCAGAAGCTCCCTATCTCCCACGTCGTAATTCCTTTCTGGGGTGGTCAGTTTGCGGGAGAACAATGCCACAGGGTGTAGGGCAGCCTTGACTCCATGCCTTTGAGATAGCACCGCCCCCACGGCTACTTCAGAGGCATCTAACTCCAAGACAAATGGCAAGGCGGGGTCAGGGTGCCTGAGGATGGGTGCAGACGTGAAGAGTTTCTTAAGGGTCAAAAAGGCTTCCTGGGCTTCCGTGGTCCACATGAATCATGTGTTCAGCTTGGTCAGCTGGGTAATTGGGGCAATAATGGCTGAGAACCCCTTTATACATTTTCTATAAAAATTGGCAAAGCCAATGAACCTCTGAACTCCCTTCTTGTCTGTAGGGGCCGGCCTATCCAGGATAGCCGTGACCTTCTGTGGGTCCATGGTAATGCCGGTGATGGAGATGATAAACCCCAGGAAGGGAATACTTGACCGTTCAAAGTTGCATTTCTCCGCCTTGGCATAGAGCCCATGTTTTCGAAGGCAGCTCAGGACACTAGCCACATGCCTGCGATGCTCTTCCAAGGTAGGGGAGAAAACCAGGATATCATCCAAGTAAGCAATGACGAACTGATCCAAGAAGTCTTTAACCACTTGACAACTGGGCACTTAAACCCCCTTCCTAACCAGACCAATTTTCAGCTTTCAGTGCTCTCACATTTTGAATGACAATTACTCAGTCATACTACACTGTACCCATATGAAATTTTCGTCCTTTTTTTTAACACAAATAGAGCTTTCTTTTGGTGGTATTTAATCACCATTGGGGTGTTTATTTTTTGAGCAATAAATAGAAAAATACCGAAAATTTTGTAAAAAAATGCATTTTTCTTTATTTCTGTTATAACATTTTGCAAATTAG
>BLSH010409872.1:310769-330158 GCA_018402905.1 Glandirana rugosa | reverse complement strand
ATGATGCCCCTGTTGTTGTCATTTAAAGTGGCGAAGAAAGTTTCCAAGGAGTCTTGGTTCCCCGCCACAGGAGGAGGATGTCATCTATATATCTGGCCCAAAAGACTAGCTCAGGTCTGTCATAGGCATAGACGACATCCTCCTCCCACTTGGCCATAAATAAATTGGCCAGACTGGGGGCGAATTTAGACCCCATAGCTACACCTTTACATTGTGAGTAAAATTGGTTGTTATGCCAGAAATAATTGTGTTTTGTGGCAAACCCAACTAGACTCAATATGTATTCTCTTTGCAGGTCTGATAAAGAGACATCTTGCATTAGATAATGGTTGACGGCTTCAAGTCCTAAATCATGTGAAATGCATGTATATAGGGAGGAGACATCCGCCGTAGCTATGATGTCACCCTCTTGCAATCTGATATTTTCCAATTTCCGGATGGTGTCCTTGGTGTCTCTAAGATATGAGGGCATTTTAACAACATGTGGCTGTAAATAAAAATCTATGTATTTCCCTATTCTCGAGGTAATGGAATCAATGCCACTGATAATAGGGAGACCCGGTGGATGTTCGATGTTCTTGTGAATTTTAGGTAAAAAATAACCGGGATTCTGGGACACATGGGGACAAGAAACTGCTTTTCTTTCTTGTTTAAAATACCACTTTTGTACCCCTTGTTAATCAGTTTGGTTAATTCTCCCTTATATTTATTTGTAGGGTTGGTAGGCAGAGGCTGGTATGTATCTGGATCATTGAGAATATTCCCCATTTCAGCCATATAGTCACTTTTATCCATAATCACTATACCGCCCCCTTTATCAGCAGGTCTAATTACCAAGTCCTTATTGTTGCATAAACTTTCTACTCCTTGCTTGAGAGAGGCTGGGGTGTAGCATCTTTTCACAGCCATAGCTTTCAAGTCACGTGAAACCAAATCCTTAAAGACATTTATAGAAGGGGCTATAGGGCCCGGGGGATTGAAAGTGGAAGGATTACTCAATCCAGAATGGACCAAAGAGTCATTCATTAAAGTAGACCTAATCGGATTAGTAATGAGGTATCTCTGTATGTTTATTTTTCTGATAAACTTTTGCAAATCGATGAAGGTGTCAAATTTGTTGAGTTTTTAGGCAAAGCAAACTTGAGACCCCTATTCAAAACATTAGTTTCGTCCTGGGTGAGGACTTTTTTACTTAAATTGAAAATACCAGTGGTGGGTGTTAAGTTTGTACCCTTTTTTCTTCTCTGATGTTTCCGCCCCTCTCTAGTCCCTCTCTTGTGTTGGGACCTCGTTTGCGTGAGGGGTTGGCCATGGAAAAAACCCGTGGTGGAGGGGGGGGGGAGGATAATTAGAGTTATAGCGGAAAGGGGATTGGTTGAAATCATGATGTCCTCCATGGTAGGAAAAATGCTGGTCCTTGTCATATAAAGGGGAGTATCTATTCGAGGTTTCTATAGGGTAATGTGGAGTAGTGGGTGGTTGTTGGTAAGATCTATTCAAATAAGGTGTTTTGTATGGCCTGGGTCGACTCGACCCTTGGTCATACTGATATGAATGGGAGTTGTAGGCCCGATGGGGTTGCGGGCCACGTCCTCTATGTGTGCCACCACCACCCCGGGTTCTGAACGGTCTAGGGTGTTGATGGTAAGCGAAAAAGCGATAATCCATAGATTCCTCTCGTTTCTGTGTGAATGATGGTTTATATGTCAGTCTACCCCTGTTTTCCCCATTAGGGTAACCAGAGGGTTTTGGCCCCTCAACTGGTCCATGCCTGGAATGAGAGGTATTGGTGCTCTCATTACTGGCCCCAGATGTGGGGACTTCCTTTTTTTGCCATTTAAACACATTGGCTGTTTTGTAATGTTCAATATCCCTAGAATATTTTTTCTGTTTTTTGAGTTTTTGATCCTTGTCCTCCTTCTCAAGATGGGTCCTGAGATTGGATGACAAGTTCAGAACTTTTAAAGGGCAGAAGTTTATCTTTAATTTCTTTCACTTCTTGATCAATAATTGCTAATTTGGACCGTTTCCTGGAGTTAATAAACCCCAGGGACGTAAGCCCCGCCTCATTATAGTATTTAAACCAGGCTTCAAGGTCAATCTCCCCCTGTTGGGGGTGAATTTCCCATCTAAGACTTCTTGGAACCATATTTTCCACTGATATATTGGTCCAAAAAGGCTATATCCCATTGGAGGTGCAACTCAGTAACCATCAGGTTCCTCAATCTTAAAAATAGACTTCCAATTTCAGTGTCTGTGTCAGTGGCCACAAACACTCCATCAATATTCAGGGTTCTTGAAGCCCTATAATCAAACACATCAAACCCATCCATAGTAAAAAAGGCCTATGAGGCTTTTAAGTGGCCGCAGGGAAATAAGGGATGTTCTGCCTAATGATAGAATACTGGGCCCCTTGTTACTGTAAAACCACATATTGTGTATAGAGGTGTCTCTTCGCTTAGACACAGCCTGGCACCCAATGTGGTTGATCCACCTAAGAAATTATCCTTTTTCCAGGACCTAAAAGGTTTTTTCAAATGTCAGAAATGTTGGGTCTGCAAATTAAATAAATGTAAAAGTAGGAGGATTTTGGATTTTGCATCCACAGTTACCGGACGGAGTTACGATTTGAAATTCTTCAGTACATGTGAAACTAAAAATGTGTATATGCTAACATGCCCATGTAATAAACAATATGTAGGTAGGACCACTAGAGCCTTCAACGTCAGGGTCCATGAACACATTACTAATATTATTAAAGGAAAAAACAAACCATAGTGTACTGAAACACTATCTCAAGTATCATAATCGGGACCCTGAAGGTACCCTCTACCAAGTTATAGACAGATACGTCCCCTCTTGGAGAGGGGGCTGGATAAAAAGGGGTGTTTCCCAGTTGGAGACCTCCTGCATCTACTGACTCAAGAGTTTTTATCCCCATGGAATGAATGTCGATTGGGACATTAACTCTTTCATCAACAAGTCGTAACATTGTTTGAACAACATCAGGGGTTGAGTCCTTAAAATTAATTTTTACCTGTATCTCATTTTATTCCATATATTTTATTGTTTGTCTCTTTCTGTTACAACATTTTTAAGGGTCCTTGTGTCTCTCAATGAGGTGAGGGTTATATGCCCCCATCCACTTCATGAATCTTGATAATATGTTTTTTTCAGTTTTTAGCTATAATCTGTCAGATAATATGATTTTGTACAACGCAGGTCCATTTTTTGTCATATATTTGGCGTACCTGTCAACAATATTTTTTGTATATATATAAATGAAGAGCAAAGGAGGAAGGAAGTAAAGAAATGCACTTTAATCTATACGATTGAACACGTTTTTTATATAGTCACAAAATTACTCCTTTATGATCATTTCACTTAATTGATCCTTTTTATCATCTTATTTATTCAGTTATATAGCATTGGTTTCTATTACACTCTACTAGTTTTTTTCTCACCTGGGCCGACTGCCTATATCTCACAGTATTGAGATAGTTGGCCATATATTTTACACGTTTATCATACAACCATTGCTTATTATACACCGCACATTTATTCACCTTCTATTTGTCTTAGGACACAGTTTTAGATGATCGTATTTGCTAATCTTTTTTAAGCCACACACTGTCGACCCGTTTGTACGACTTGGCAGAGTTCTAATTGTTAGTACTTCCTCTGCATACACTTCTCCGAGTTCAGAGGTCGCATGACGTTGTTACGTCTTCACGTCGGACTCCTTCATTTTTGGTAAGCAGAGCTTAGCACTCTCTGCGTACACTTCTTTTATCTCAGAGGCCGCATGACGTTGTTACGTCATGACGCCGGACGTCCTTGTTTTCACGTCCGGCAAGCAGAGCTGGTGTTTTTCTTCTTCATTTTTGTGGCTGTGTTTCCGGTCCGTATTCTATTAACACGGCATTCACTTTATCGAGTAATCACATTCCTAATATTTTTATCATTGTACACCTAATTTAATATGGTCTTTTTATCTTATAAATTTTTTTTTATTTTTTTTTTCAAATAAAGTTTTTATGGTCATTCTTTGCACATTTCCTCTTCATGCCTATAAATTGGAGGAGTGGAGTGCATGCCTATGAATCCGAGGCGTGGAACGCACGCCGTTGACGCCATTTTGAATGAAGTTAATGGACTTCCGTTTTGTGGCCCTCTAGGGGAGGGATATAGTTTATACCCATTTATTATAAATAGTAGTAGTGACAGGAGGGGGGAATACCCAAGATGATGGCTTTTGGAGCCGAAACGCGTTGGGTCCCTTTTACCTTCTGTCACATTGATATTACTCCAGAGCTCTTTTTATCTATGTTCACAAGTGAGTGTTTGTAATCCCTTTTATCTAATTAAATATGTATAAACGGTATTACACGATTGTGGGCCTTTTCTGTTTTCTACCATCCATGGTGAATGTCGGTGAGGCTTCTGTCATCCTAATTGGTGTGATTGGAGAGGATTTACCCAGAAGGAGGTTTTTCCCTTAGCCGTGTGCATCCACACTGTGACTTCACGAGCCGGAGTGGAGACATTAAACGCAGAAACAGGTCCTCCAGGTAAACTACCAGAATCTGGTAAGCATACACCTTTATTTGATTTGAGGATCTGCTGAACATCTTTTCATGTACCAGTCCCGGAGGTTATGATATTGACTCTGTGCATTGACTTGGAGGACAATTGAATCAATACTGTTGGTAGAATCTATTCATATTTGTTATTAGAACTGATAAGCGAAGTTGCAAACCTATGCATTTTCTGAATACAAGTAAAAAACGTTTAGCAAAAGAAAGAGTTTGTTTTCAGCTAAAGAAAACTGCATTTTTGTTCAAAATAATGCCTCAATGTGATTGCTTTATATACAAAGTAAAAAAACAGCATACTGCATAATTGTGATAAGTTTAACTTTATTTCTTCAAACTAACATGTAAAATTGATGTTGCTTTTGTTTTTGCAGAAAAGTTTATTGTTCGGTGGGATTTTGTAAATTGATGCATGGTTTGCTGTATGCAGTTAATAATAAAAGCTTCAAAACAAGTCCATCACAGCTAGCTTAGCCTAGAAATGATTCTTTTTTTTGCACCTGATGTGTGTATGTTTGTTTCCTAGTATTCTGGAAATCTGTTTCCCCAGCTGCTTTGGAATATTTTGACTTGCAAAAAGGCATATCTACATAAACATGGTTTGGCAGCTAGTTCCATGCTCTCCATGAATGCAGTTAAATAACATTTTGTTCATTTGTGTTTTAGCCTTTCTTTCATAATACAATTGTAAATGCTGCCCATGTGTATTAGCATACATGTTGCTGCTTGGAATATAAAGAAGGCATTTATACTAGTCTGCTGACATCTGTAGATCAAAGGCAATCTGGGTTTTCATTGTGTTCATGGTTTGCTGATCTAAATGGACCTTTGCTCCAAAGCTGCCTTTAAATGATGCTATTAGCATTAATGTGTGATAGAGTGTTACATAGTTCCATTGCATTTGGACATCATGTTGGGGCAAGTGCCAGATTTTGCCAGCAAAGACACCAATTCTGCCTTTTATCTAAATGTTTTGAATCTAAATGTTAATATGGTAACCTACAAATAATATACATTTTATTCTAAGTCTGTCAACCCCTCTTGGACTAAAAAGAAAAAAGTAGTATGAAAAGCTTTTTGTGGTAACCACCACTAAAAACCTTGATTCTCAATAAAATTAAGCACAGAAAATATGCTTAAGCGTGACTTGTCGCAGACTGAACCTTCTTCACATCTATTGCAACAGTATATCTACAGATGAGTAATATAGTGATGAGTTAATAGGCCAGTGATAGGATAGAGAAAAATAGAGGGATATTGGTTTCTGGTTGTACCCAGGGTTGAATTCTGCCCTAAACGATAAGGGCTGTAAATGATTAAATGAGTAACAGGTGAAGAGAAGGGCCATGAGAATGCTGTACAGACAATTTTATACAGTATTGGCTGAGGGAAAGGAAGGGATAACCAAGGTTTTGGGCTAAAGGATTTAGTGTTCTAATGATGCAGCTAGTGACAGTAAAGAGGACATGGGTTTAGACGAAAGGTAGGTTGGTAAATCTGTCAGCCTGACAGATCGTAGCAGGGTCATGGGTGTACTGGTGAGGGGAAGGGTTATGAGAGTAATGGCATTACTGTCATGAGGATGAGTTAACCGGGGGTTGTAGAAGGCAGGGTGAGGTTGGTGAGGCAACAATTAAAGGGTTGTGGTCTACAGAGATGCCAGGTGGGAAAGGTTCATGAGAGAGCCATGGCCACCAAACAGGGTGAAGCTCTTAATGAGATGATGGAGACTGCATGATGGCAGTAAAAGGAAGGTCTTTAACCACTTCCATACCGAGCCTGTTTTTTGGGTTCGGTGTTTACGAGTTTAAAACAGTTTTTTTTCTATAAAATTACTTAGAACCCCCAAACATTATATATATATTTTTTCTAACACCCTAGAGAATAAAATTGCAAAACATTATGTCACACCGTATTTGCGCAGCAGCCTTCCAAGCGTGCATTTTTCTGAATAAATTCAGTTTTTCTAGTTAAAAAATAAGAAAACAGTAAAGTTAGGTCAATTGCGCGGAATGGCGACAAACTTTGCAACTTAAAAATCTCCATTGGCGACGTTTTAAAAAAGTCTACAGGTTATCAGTTTTGAGTTACCGAGGAGTTCTAGTACTATAATTGTTGCTCTTGCTCTAACAATAGCGGCAATACCTCACACCGTTTTCATATGTGGGCTGGACGGTTCTTTCTCAAAAAAAAAAAAACTTGATCACTTTTATTCATTGTAATAGAAAAAAGCACGACAGGTCCTCTTAAATGTGACATCTGGGGTCAAAAAGACCTCAGATCTCATATTTACACTAAAATGCAAAAAAAAAAAAAAATTTGAAAAAAATGACAGCCCCCCCCCCCCAAAAAATGGGCCCTTTAAGACCGTTGGGCGGAAGTGACTTCTGAAGTAATTTCCGCCCTGCCGTGTTATGAAGCCGAGTGAGCGGCTTCAGCCACTCAGTTGGCTCACGGACACTGGGGGGGAGAGGATCCAATCATCTCCGCCGCTGCCGGTCGGGTCCGGTAAGCGTCGGAGATGACAGGAAAGCGGCGGGAGGGGAGGCACCTCTCCCGTCGCTGATAAAAGTGATCTTGCAGTGAAACTGATGCTAAGAACACTTTTATCTTACACAGAATTGCTAGCTGAAAAAAACGATATCTGAACGGTGCCTGTAGCTGCAGGCACCATTCAAATATCACTTCTCAAAGGCAGGACGTCATAAGACATCCAACTAAAGAGAAGTGGTTAAACTACAGCTGAGGGAAAATGCCCTGACAGAGAATGTTCTAATAGCACCTTCTGCAATTTAAGTGATTGTAAATGCATTTTTATTTTATTTTTTTAATAACAAACAGGTTTATACTTGCCTGCTCTGTGCAATAGAATTGCCCAGAGTGGCTTGAAGTTACTCTTCTTGGCTCCCCTCCCAGCATTCCTTGTTCTTCCTCTCCAGCTAGTGCCCACATAGAACCCTGCTTTCTAAGGAGTACTCATGCAGGCTCACTCCTGAGCCTCGCTGTTTGCATCTATAGACATAGTGGGATTCAGCCCTGTCCCCTACTCCCTCGTCACTGGTTTTGATTAACACCAGTGGGAGTCATTAGCTCCCACTGCCTCAGCAAAGCTTGTGAGACCAGGAAGTGAGGGGACAGAAGAGCTGCAGACGTGCACAATGCTGGACTGAAAAAGGGCTCAGGTATGTAAAACTGGGGTTGATGGGGTGATACTGATGCCTAAACAGTTTTTACTTTAATGCAAGGAATGCAGTAGGGTAGAAATGTGTAAGCTTTATAACCACTTTAAAGTTGTAATAAACAAAGGAAAGAAAATTTCCTATCCCCATGCAAGGTAAAGTCATAATGTGCTAATATGCATTGCATGCTAGCACATTATCAAAGACTTGCCTTAAAATGAAGCCCTCCAGAGGTGTGTTGTCATCGCTGATAGGGCTTCCATCTTAACCCAGTTTTCCTTCTGGGTTTGCGGGCTCTGGCCATTTAAATGACTGAGATGCGGGGATGGAGCCGGATGCCGAGGAAGATGGCTGTGGATTAGCCAAGCTCTGTGGATGCTGACATTCCCAGGGATCACTGAAGTGACCCAAGGCATCTAAAGCACCCTCTGCATTATCGGAGAGGCTTGCGGAGCCAGTGTGCACAGAATGGGGAAGCTAACTGAGTTCCTTCTGCACAACCAGAGCCTCCTCATTCCAAGATAATGACCCCAGCCCCTCTGCTACAACTTGCAGTGGCATGGAAAAGCACAACAGAGGGAAGGGCAGCCAGCAGTGCGGCAATCATGCAGGCTCCAGTCGTTCCTTGTCCAACAGCACACCTGTCTCCAGTCCTCAGAAGACCAAAAAGAAAAATACATATGGACTCCAGGAAACAGTATGTCTGGGGATGACACAAAAGAAATTGTGGAGATTTTGGAAGAATTTTCCACACAGGGGCAGCCCATCAGCGACACAACATTGAAAGATATGCTGATATCTTTAAAGGTCTCTCTGCATAAGGACATGATCTCCTTTATGGCCCAAATCAAGACGCCTAGGGGACCATGTAGATCATTTAAATCATAAGATGGGGGAGTTTGCGAGCAAACACAATGAATTGGTTAATGCCTATAAAGAGAAATATGAGGAAATAGACGCGCTTATAGCCAAATTAGCGGACCTCAAAGATCGGTCCCGCAGAAACAATATAAAGCTGAGAGGTGTGTCAGAAACCGTCCTGCCTAGCAATCTTCGCCGCTATACTCAACAACTAATTTCCACCCTCTTACCAGATACTCTGGACTAAGAGGTAATTGTGGACCGGGCCCACAGGCTTTCCAAGCCTAATCGCCTACTTGACAATATTCCTCGTGATGTCATTGTCCGAATCCACTTCTACCAAGTGAAAGAGGAGCTTATGCAGTTTGCAAGACAAAACTCCCCACTCCCGGAACCCTATGCTCATCTACAACTCTATATAGACCTTTCGCAATATATGATTATGGCATGCAAAAAATTGCAATCCATCATAAAGCTCCTGAGGAACCACCAGATTGTTTACAGGTGGGGCTTTCCAGCAAAATTAACCATCACAAAAGATAAAAAATCCTTTGCAGTCTTTTTAGTGGAAGAGGGCATTAAACTAGCCAGAAAATGGGGCCTCTTGCCACCTTCTGAGGAATCATCATCCCCTAGGCAATCCCCTAACCGCATGGATCCTGAGTGGAAAACCATCCCTGGATGAACTTGATATCCTGGCCTTTACAGGCCATACCATCTGTAACTATATATAGCCTCAGATAGGCAAAGACCTCTCCCTGGTATGTTTTAGTCTGATGATGAATAACCCTCCTACTGTTGAAAGCGATTTTTACCACCCACTGAGCCGTTGCTCACTCTTTTTTTATGACTACTATACTTTTTGTTCCTTTATTACTTTTCTTTTCGTTCCTTTTCTATTACACCAGACTGTCTATGGAATCCTAGTACTGCACCCAGGATTGTGCTGTGCTCAATCAACGTACTGATCCTTCTTCTCTTCCCTTACCATGAGATAAATAGCCCTCCATTGCCTTGTGTATGACTTCCTGCGGAATATGAATCATCATCTTTGACCGTCATTGTAAGTTGCTGCTATTCTCCACTTCCCCTCACACATGGAAATAAGTCTTAAATTCATATAGCTGAAGAAGCATGGCCTAAATAGCCCACATAAACGTAGGGCCCTGTGGCAAGAGGCTAAAAGACTAAAGGGAGACATAATTTGCATCCAAGAGTCTCACTTCAAACAAGGACAAGCACCCAAGTGCTCCTACAAGGTGTACCCACATATAATTATGGCTAATTCCCCTGAAAAGCAAAGATGGGTTTTCATAGCCATCAGAAACTCAGTTGCATATAAACTACATGAAGCTGTGATTGACCCACAAGGGAGATATTTAATATTGATATGTGATCTTAATAACATTAGGTATACATTAATTAATGTTTACACTCCCAACACCGGTCAAGCTAAGTTTCTACGTAAGGTTTACAGAAAGGTTAAACCCATCCAACGTGGTCTGATGCTGTGGTGTGGAGATTTTAACTCTCTGATGGACCCCCTCCTAGACACTACAGCATGTAAACCAGGGATATGCAATTAGCGGACCTCCAGCTGTTGCAAAACTACAAGTCCCATCATGCCTCTGCCTCTGTTTGTCATGCTTGTGGCTGTCAGAGTCTTGCTATGCCTCATGGGACTTGTAGATCTGTAACATCTGGAGGATCACTAATCGCATATGTCTCATGTAAACCATCTTATAGCTGTTACTTGCAGGTCTTCGTGCAAAACTCTGGCCTATACGATGCTTGGCGATGTATTAACACTACTGAAAGAGATTTTACATTCCTGTCTGCAGCCCAAAAGTCTTTCTTGAGAATTTATTATTTCTTACCAGATTTACAACTTCGACAGAGAGTGAGGGAAGCCTCTATCCACTCAATTACTTGGTCGGATCGCGCCCCATATTGATTATGGTGCGGGAAAAGGGGTCAACCCACCTGATTACTCTTTGGCGCAATAAAACTTTTATTTTGTCCAAAACACGAACTCAAGAGGGACTTGGGGCCCAGATAAAGAAATATTTTCAATTCAATTCTAACCCTTCTGTTGATGTATTCACAACTTGGTGTGCCCATAAATCTGTGGCTAGAGGTCTGTTAGTTCAACAGCCCTCTAGAGAAAGGAAACAGAGGAAGCATAAAATCATGGATCTGCTGAATATAATTCAAACATTAGAAACCCAGGCTAAAACCTTCACCACTCCTACCAGTATTTCAGCCCTATTACAACTAAGACAAGAACTATGATTACTTTTAATTGCAGACCAGGAAAAAATATTGAAAAATTATAAAGCAAGATTTTACTCTCAAAGTAATAAGGCTGGAAGAATGTTAGCAAGACAACTCAAAAAAACAACAAATTAAAACTAACCTGTCGTCTATCCAGAATCCGCTAGATGACAACACTGTTTATTATCCTAAAGACATAGTGAATGCCTTTCGGCAGTACTACCATTCTCTTTATAACTTACATGTAGATACAGACACCCCCCAACCTGGAGTGGAAGCCATCTCTTCCTACTTAGCTTCTATCTCACTCCCATCAGTAAAACCAGATGATCTGGCATCTTTAAACGCCTCTATATCTGTTGAAGAAACCAAACAGGTCTTAAAAACTGGCCAGTAATAAATCACCTGGCGAAGACGGAATCTCGGAAGAGTATTATAAGGCTTTTAGTGATATCATAGCCCCCCATTTGACCTCAGTATTTGATAAAGTGGCATCCTCTGCCTTCTTTCCCCAAGAAATGTTGAAGGCTGTAGTGATTACTCTTCTGAAACTGGGGAAAGACCCCACTCTCCCTAAAAATTTTAGACCTATTTCCCTCTTAAACACAGACTTAAGAATATATGGCAAAATTCTGGCTAATAGATTGTATGAAGTTACCCCCATCTCTCAATGAACCAGACCAAGTGGGCTTTGTAAAGGACCGCCAGGCCCCGGATGGCACTCACTGAATGTACGACATATTGAAACTAATGGAGAACCACAGTGAAGCCTCTGTATTTTAGCAATAGATGCTGAGAAAGCTTTTGATAGGGTTCACTGGGGTTTTCTGGCATCCGTCCTCAATAAATTTGGCATCAATGGTCTGGTCCAATCAGCTATTATGGCGCTATACTCCCATCCCTCAGCATGCATATATACTTCCAATGTTCTATCGGACACATTTAAAATTACCAGAAATACAGTGCCCGCTCTCCCTGATTATTTTCACCTTAATTATGGAACCCCTTGCTACAGCAATTAGAATGAACCCCTTAAATCTCAGGAATAACAGTAGGTAAAGAGACCCATAAAATTGGACTTTTTGCAGATTATGTTATTTTAACTTTAACAAAACCCTCATCATCACTGCTTGAAGTTCAAACAGAACTTCAAAAATGTTGCGTGGTATCCTATTATAATGCTAATGCCACCAAGTCATCCGCCCTTCCCATTTGTATTGACCCCACAACACTCTCACTATTAATGGCACAATTCCAGTACATCTGGGAAAATAATTCACTGAAATACTTGGGAATCTCCCTTATTAACCCTTCCACTAGAGTTTTTGAAACTAACTTTGTTCCTTTACTAGAAGTAGAGAAATGGGACATGATTACTATAATGAACTATGAATTGTCCTGGATATGGAGGATTGTAGCATTTAAAATGCCTGTACTTCCTAAAATTCTGTATCTATCCAGGACCATTCCTATCCCCCTGCCTATTTTTTTAGGGACTTTGAATCCTGCTTTAGAAGATTTGTGTGAAAGGTAGGCAGGGCTAAAATTTCTTACAACATTCTAAGCAAGCATAAAAAAATGGGAGAAGTTGCCCTGCCAGCGCTGAAACATTATCATACTGCTGCCATTTTAGATCAAATAAAAGCTTGGTTCATTGTTGACACTGACAAAAAATGGGTACCCTTGGAAAAGACCTTCCTTAATAACTGGGACCTTCCATCCTTGTTAATTGCTAAATCCACTAGTCGTCCTTTCCCATTCCTGAATTTCCTTCAATACAAGTTGCATTAGGGGCCTGGCAATCCTTCTTAAACTCACACTCTCCAGCAACTCCCAGGATTAATATCCTTTTGCCCCTTGGGGCTTATGAATATCTTATACCATCCCTTGATGTGGCCCAGTGGACTAAACTGGGAAACCGTACAGTGACGGATATACCAGTAGATAAGAAGGTAGGCAGATTTGCACACATGCAGATTCATCAATTTCATTCCAAATATGCTAAAAAGTATGTATCGTTGGACTCTCCGGTATGGAACTACCTCAACACTAAACAAGTCCCCAAGGGAGGGATTTCAAGGTTTTATAACAATCTTCAATATTCTAAAATAGACCAGAAACCACCATCTTTTTTACGTTGGGAAAAATAATTAGGGCGTTCATTTCCAGTAGAAACCTGGTTAGATGCCATCACTAATAGCTTTACCATTACACACTGTACAGATCATTGGGATAATCTCCTTAAAGTCTTACACAGGGGGTATTTCACCCCATATAAACTGGCAAAAATGTACTTTGATCGTTCACCCTTGTGTTGGCGCCATTGTGGTGACATAGGCAATCTAATTCACATCCTATGGACATGTCCCAACCTCAGGAGCTTTTGGAATGCCATATTTACAATGATCTCACAATTTACAGGAATCCTGACAAAACCCATTCCTGCACTGGCATTACTTAATTTAAAGATAACTAACTTCCCAATACAAAAACAACTTTCATATGTGGAAGCCACACATGGAAGGGGGTAAATGTGGACTTTATGGGCACACACGAGACTAAAGCAAAGAAAGTATATAAAAAATATATTTTATTGGTATACCGCTAAAAACAATAGCAATAGAGTGCTCATAATGCAATAGAGCATAACATTGAGAATATATAAAAACAATCTCTTGGGATAACCTATATAGTAGAATACATAATGATTAGAGTTGAGCGAACACCTGGATGTTCGGGTTCGGCGGGTCAAGCCGAACTTCGTGAAAAAGTTCGGGTTCGGTACCGAACATTACCCGAACTTGACCCTGGACCCCGAACACCGAGTCAATGAGGACCCAAACTTTTTGGCACAAAAATGGCTGTAAAAAAGTCCTGGCAAGTGCTAGAGGGCTGCAAAAGGAAGTAAAATGGGGGTAAGAGTAGGACAAGTGCCCTACAAAAAAATGGGGATAGGGAAAATAACTTAAAATCAAATAATAAAAATAAAAATGGGAAGGGGGGTGGATGTGGAATAGGAGCCTAGAGGTTGACTAGGCCTTGACCGTGGCAGTGTAGGTGGGAGTGGCGGTGGTGAAGGAGGAGGAGGTAGCCAACACTTTTTGTTGTTTGTTTGTTTTTTTTCTAATTGGGGTAGCCCCCAAAATATTGAGGCATATTCAAAAAAACAAGTATACCAATGGCTGTGTGAGGCTGGTCTAAATGTCTATTCTGCACAAGGTACAGACAAGCCTTGTGGGATCCATGCCTGGTTCATTTTAATAAAAGTTAGCTTGTCCATGTTGGCTGTGGACAGGCGGCTGCGCTTGTCTGTGATAACGCCCCTGCCGTGCTAAACACACGTTCAGACAATACACTGGCTGCAGGGCAGGCCAGCACCTCCAAGGCATAAAGGGCAAGCTCAGGCCATGTGCCCAATTTGGAGACCCAGAAGTTGAATGGGGCAGACCAATCAGTCAGTACGTGTAGGCGTGTGCACACATACTGTTCCACCATGTTGCTGAAATGCTGCCTCCTGCTAAGACCTTGCCTATCAGCTGGTGGTGCTGTTTGTTGTGGCGGGCTGCTGACAAAGCTTTGCCACATTTCGGCCATGCTAACCCTGCCTTCTGAGGTGCTGGCGGTGGTGGTCTCTTCTTCCTACACCTCTGCCTTCGCCTTGTGCTTCCACTGAGCCCCCGGTGTCATTTGGGAATGCCCTCAGCAGCGCCTCTACCAGTGTGCACTTGTAGTCGCGCATCTTCCTCTCACGCTCCAGTGAAGGAATTAAGGACGGCACGTTGTCCTTGTAACGGGGATCCAGCAGGGTGGCCACCCAGTAATCAGAAGAAATTACAATGTGGGCAACTCGGCAGTCGTTGCACAGGCACTGCAGCATGTAGTCGGCCATGTGTGCTAGGCTGCCCAGAGGCAAAGACAAGCTGTCCTCTGTGGGAGGTGTATCATCTGTGTCCTCCGTATCCCCCCAGCCACGCTCCAGTGGTGCCCATGAGCTGCATTGGGTGCCACCTTACTGCGGTTCCTCCTCCTCATGATGATCTTCTTCATCCTCCTCATCCTCCAGAACTGGGCCCTGGCTTGAATATTTTTGACCTGGCCTATGCTGGTGCACGAACCCACCCTCCGAGCCACTTGTGAATGACTGACCTGATAACCGTGGAAATTACCCCTCTTCCTCCTCATCATCCTGTGCCACATCCTCTTCCATCATGGCCCGAAGTGTTTTTTCAAGGAGACATAGAAGTGGGATAGTAACACTGAGAACAGCGTCATCGGCACTGGCCATGTTGGTGGAGTACTCGAAACACCACAATACGGTACACGGGTCTCGCATGGAGGCCCACTCATTGGTGGTGAAGTGGTGCTGTACCGCAGAGCGACTGACCCGTGCGTGCTGCAGCTGAAACTCCACTATTGCCTGCTGGTGCTTGCACAGTCTCTCCAGCATGTGCAAGGTGGAGTTCCACCTTGTGGGCACGTCGCATAAGAGGCGGTGAGCAGGAAGGCCGAAGTTCCGCTGCAGCGTAGGCAGGCGAGCAACAGCAGGGTGAGAACGCCGAAAATGCGCACAGACGGCACACACTTTATGCAGCAGCTCTGACATATCTGGGATGTTTTCTTAGAAATTTCTGTACCACCAAATTCAGCACATGCGCCAGGCAAGGGATGTGCATCAAACCGGCTCGGCCCAGAGCCGATACGAGATTTCGGCCATTGTCGCACACCACCAAGCCGGGCTTGAGGCTCAGTGGCAACAACCACTCATCGGTTTGTTGTTCAATGCCCGTCTACAGCTCCTGCGCAGTGTGGGGTTTATCCCCCAAACATATCAGTTTTAAAACAGCCTGCTGTCGTTTTCCCCTGGATGTGCTGAAGTTGGTGGTGAAGGTGTTATGCTGAGTGGATGAGGAGGTGGTAGAGGAGGAGGAAGCGCAGTAGGAGGAAGAGGCAACAGGAGACAAAGACAAATGCCCTGCAATCCTGGGTGGTGGAAGGACATGCGCCAAATGGCTAGCCGTCTCAGGCCCACCCGCCACTACATTTGCCCAGTGTGCAGTTAGCAAGATATAGCGCCCCTGCCCGTACTTGCTGGTCCATGTATCAGTGGTTATGTGGACCTAGCCACAGATGGCATTGCACAGTGCACACTTGATCTTGTCCCCAACTTGTTTGTGCAGGGAAGGGACGGCTCGCCTGGAAAAGTAGTGGCGGCTGGGAACCACATACTGTGGGACAGCCACTGCCATCAGGTTTTTAAAACTGTCCGTGTCCACCAGACGGAATGACAGCATTTCAAAGGCCAGGAATTTGGAAATGCTGGCATTCAGGGCCAGGGATCGTGGGTAGGTAGGGGGGTCTTCTGGCCTCACCAATCGTTGAGCGGCCTTCGGGCCTAACATATAACGTTGAAGGTTCTGTCGGCTACTTGCACCTGAGGAAGGTGTTTCACTTGTGCGTGTAGCTGGCACAGATTGACCACGTCCTCTCCTTCCAACAGGAGCTTCACCAACACCCCCAACACCAGCAGCACCAGCAGCACCATGACCACATCCCTTATTTGTTGCTCTCCTCATTCTGCCCGCAAATGTACTATGTAGCACTATTTAAGTATTTATTAATACAAAAAAAAAAAAAATTCTTCTTCTACAGGAGCAGCAGGAACCTCTCCCTATAGAACTAGGAGATGATTATAGAACAATTATCTGTCCCTTACAGGACCAGCAGGAACCTCTCCCTTTAGAACTAGGAGATGATTATAGAACAATAATCTGTCCCTTACAGGACTAGCAGGAACCTCTCCCTTTAGAACTAGGAGATGATTATAGAACAATAATCTGTCCCTTACAACAACAGCAGGAACCTGACCCTATAGGAGTAGGAGATGATTTTAGAACAATTATCTGTCCCTCTAAGCAGTAGACTTTACCTAGTTCAGTCAGATCGTTCTGTAATGCAGGATGAGATCTGCAATAGACTACCTAGTCCAGTCAGATCGTTCTGTAATGCAGGATGAGATCTGCAATAGACTATACCTAGTCCAGTCAGATCGTTCTGTAATGCAGGATGAGATCTGCAATCTGTCCCTCAAAGCAGATCGTTCTGTAATTCAGGATGAGATCTGCAATCTGTGCCTCAAAGCAGTAGTAATAGTCTCTACCTAGTCCACAATCAGATTGATGAGATGTTATTATATATATCTGCAATCTGTCCCTCACAGAGCCGGCAGCATCCTCTCCCTACAGTAGTCACTGCAGTACTAAGTGACTCCAGCTTATAAAGAGGCTGGGTCACATGATGCACTGGCCAATCACAGCCATGCCATTAGTAGGCATGGCTGTGATGGCTTCTAGGGAAAACCAGTGAAACACTTGTTGATTGGCTGCCCTGCAGCTATTCAACATGCGTGAAAATATCAGAACCCAAACCCGGACTTTTTCTCAAACGTTCGGGTTCGGATTTGGGACACGGACACCTAAAAGTTCGATACGGACCCGAACTTTACAGTTCGGGTTCCCTCAACTCTAGTCACGAGATACAGTATTTTGATATGATTACTTTACTTTTTTTTTTTGGGGGGGGGATTATCTTTGGCATAATAATAAGGTCTCAAGCACTCTGTAGGATTTGAAACACACAAATAACGTTTGAAAAGTTTCATTTTTTGGGGGGGTTAAGGACCAAAATGTAGCTGGCCAAAATCAATGTGAAGTTATCAGGCTGGGTGTGTATGGACACAGGATAACATGCTGGGGAGGTTAGTATAGGAAAATAGGCGGGTAGAGGAAAAAAGGAGCTAAAAAACCCTTAGAGCATGCATGAGGCCAAAGAGGACATTCACAGCATATTGTAATCTTGCCAATTATGTGTTCATAATACAACATTAGCAACCACAAACACATAGAATATGGTATTAACATGAAACCTACCTTAATATAGTCCTTCTGCAGCACCTGAATGATGGCTGAGCAGGTCTCAGCAATAATGACTCCAAGAGCCTGGGGGGAGATCCCAGTAGTGAACTTCAGGTCCTGGAGGCTTCTTCCTGTCACCAGGTAACACAATGAGCCTTTGCTCAGGGGGTGATGGAAAGGTACATGCATGTGCCCTGCTTCTGGATGTAGGGGGACACCAATGCCAAGAGGTGGTTGAAGCAGGGATCCGTCATCCAGAGGTAACTCCTAAAATCATCAGGATTATTCTCCTGTAGCTCCCTGAATAAAGACATAAGACCTAATTGGTCACGATTAAGCAACTGATTTTTGGTCCAACAACTCCTCTTTCTCCTCTTCCTGCATTGGATATGGGTCCAAGCCATGACTCCTGGCCCAACAACAGCAAGATTTCTCTTTCTAGTTCTCAACATGGCTGGTTGACGCACAACCGATCAGAAATCTGAAAATCGTGAATCAACACTCACCAAACTTCAGCTAACACAAAATTAGCAGAAGGAGCCCAAAGGGTGGCGCACGCAAAAATAATGTTCTCTTTTTATGGTTGTTGCACGTCACTATGTTCGCCTTGGTCAGACAATTACTTGACTCACGTCAGTATGCTAGACAAAACCACCGACAGCCAATTTAGACAAAAGTTGGACGTGCGGTCGTACGATCATCGGTGCGTGTGTACGAGGCATTAGATACAACTTTTGCTAGTCTATTAGCTAATACTTTTGCCAATAGCCTCACATCCGATATAAGCAAAGATATTGGACGATATGATTCTGGATTTTCAGGATTCTTACTAGGTTTTAATAAAACTATAATAATCGCCTCATTCATATAAGGAGGGAGATGACCACACTCCAAAGCTGTGTTAAATACTTCTAACAGTTCTGGCAGTAATTTACCACTATAGACTTTGTAGACCTCCCCTGGTAACCCATCTACACCTGGGGTTTTATTATTTGGCATACTAGCAGAGGCAGCCTGTAGTTCCTCTAAGGTCAAAGGCCTATCTAGCACCTCTTTATCGGCTATAGGCCCTTCTTTTAGTGTGATGGAATTAAGGAAACTTTGCAATTCTGTACTTTTATAAAGATACTTTACTACTATACAAGTTCTTAAAAAAATTAAAAAAAAACACTGCTGATATTTCTATGGTAGTTCATACAGCTTTAGTTGGAGATACTTGCAGTTTTACCACTTGTTTCACTGGTTTTTGAGCTTTTACTATTGTTGCTAAAAGATGACGTGTATTTTCCCCATCCTCAAAATAAGGTTGCTGATGGCATACTAGCAGAGGAATTTTTACTATTCATCTATAATAAAAGTTATGTTTTACTTAATGCTTTTGGCTCCTAGAGATAAGTGCCTTGGTGATCTGTAATCACCCCTTTTTTGCTTAGTATTAATGCACTTGGGAACCACGCCTCCACTCAGGCAGTTAATCAGAGGTTGGTAACATGGCTTGCTATTAAGCCGTTCCAATACCTATTCCAATTGGTCTGAACGGGTGTAGTTTTATACTCCTTTTTCCTTAAT
>BLSH010409872.1:190675-204997 GCA_018402905.1 Glandirana rugosa | reverse complement strand
AACCCCCCCCCCCCCCCAAATTTGCCCTCTTAACACAAATGTCCCCAATCATCCCTACTAGCACCAATCTCCCCCCCCCCCACAAAACCCTCACCTAACACAAATCCACCTTCCTAGTTCAAATCCCCCCTCCAACGCACCCTCCTAGCACAACCCCCCAAATCCCCACTGCGCCCAGGGCAGCCGTCCCTCCTGCCCACCCCTTGTCCCGGCCTGTGGGGGTGGGGGGAGGTAACCAGGGAGAGCAAATTATTATCAGCTTTAACAAAAAAAAGTCCAATATTTTCTATATTCACTAGGCGGTATCTATTAGGTTCCTGAAAGTCTTCCTTTGTAGAAAAAGAAACCTATATTTGTCATCATGTTGCATGATATAAATAGCATCACTTGTACATTGGGAGTAATAGATTGCCGGCTCTGATGTATGGTGATAACTTATCTAAGTACACCAAATGGATACAAATGTAGCTCTACTTTGTGCATACATTGAGGTGATATTAAAAGTGTTACATCACTTATACAATGTACATTGTGTAACGGCAGCTAATAAAATACTGCCGGGACGTTTCATACATAATAACGCGCACAATGAATCAAAATCATAGTCCATTAAACAGATTTTATACCTATTCCGCAGAGGGAAGAGCTGGCAAGGCGCAGAATGAAGTGGCAATCTTTATAGCGCTGTTGTAAAGGAGTAAAACAATTGATGGCGGCATAAATCACTTTGCAGAGAACATCAAGTCCAGGTTTTGTTATGTGTTTGTTGTGGGATTGGTTAGCGTTATTCTCACTTTTCTTTTGCAAAACTGGAGTTCAGGTTGGCATTACAGAATAATGAGGTCTGTGGGAAAGGTATAGTAAGCTGTGCAATGGAATACATGGAGATTCAGAAGTTAAAGTGGATGTAAACTCACCACCCACCCAGTATAAACTAATGGCACAGTATTAATGTATATGTACATGCAAGCCTCCTGCATGTATCCCTACCTTGCAAATGTCACCCCCTTCAGCAGTAGCAGCCCCACAAATCTCTGGAGCTCGGTGGGTGGAGTCGTGATGTCACAAGACTCCCCACCCACCTCTACACTCTGCTGCTCTTCTAGCCCTGAGTTTTGAAAACATCCTTTCAAAGGAAAGTCACCACATGACTTCAACGTGCCCAATCATGCTGAGGTGTGGAGCAGCCAATCCTGGGAGAGCTGGAGAAGAAAGGAGGGAGAGGGATGTTAAGCTCTGTATGCTAATACATGAGATAAGGAAATTAGTTGTCACTCACAACATAGGGGAGGAAACAGTCACATATTTCTGCATGTGTCTGTTTTTTTCCTACTGAAAAAAAGATAAGAGCATTGCTCAGAGCTGGATTAACTTTGTGGCAAGACTGGGCACAGATAGCATGACATCTTATACTCTACTAGAAAGGGTTACATCCACTTTAAAGCTGAATTCTAGTCAAACCTACAAATTGTATATGGGTGCTACTTTACCTGCTACAGTATTTCTGCCCATCCAGTCCTGGAACTTACACAGCTCTGCCACACACCGCACAAATGCAGACTGTAGAAGAAATACAGTGGCATCCTCTGCTTAGTCCCAGCCTGCTGATTGGACAGTGAAGGAGCAATCATAGACTTATAAGGTCAGCCCACTGCTCAGGGCCGGTTCACACTGGTCCAACATACGCTCCAACTTCAAGAGCGCAAGTCGCATGACATGCCAAAATTAATGGTTTCCTATAAGAGCCGTTTTAACTGGTCCAACTTTGAAAATGCTTCCTGCACTACTTTGGTCCGATTTCAGCCCATTGATTTGAATGGAAGTCAAGATCATCATCTTAACTGATCTGACTTGTGGTACGATTTGCGCTCTGAGGATATTGAGGGGGAACCCCATGACAAAATTAAAAAAAAAAAACGTCACGGGGATCTACCCCAAAATCCAGACCCTAATCCGAGCATGCAGCCCAGAAGGTCAGGTAAGGGGGGCGGGCGAGAGAGTGTACCAGGCCACCCGCCCTCAACATGGGGGGTGGGTGCTGTGCCCCACACCCCAAAGCACCTTGTCCCCATGGGAGCAAGGGCCTCTTCCTGACAACCCTGGCCGGTGGTTGTGTGGTATCTCCTTCCATCAGCATGCTCCTTGTCATCATAATTGCTGATGGGGTCAGACTGCTTTCTCTTTCCTTCAGTATGTTCCTTATCAGCACATTTGTTGACGAGGTCTGCCCATTGCTCATTCTGCTATCTCCTTCTATCAGCATGCTCCTTGACCATGTAGCACTAACCCCTTTGCAGCCGGGCAATAGGTATTTTCAGCACACACTCTGTGGACAGAAACCAGTCCAAGGTCTTGGTTTTCTTTTTAGTTTATTAGGGGAATCAACTTGGATGGGGAAAGGGTGGTATAGGATGCTCAGAACTTGACCCGGGTATTCCTTATGCGAATACTTTATATATTCTAAAATAACGACACAGCACACCATATGGAGGAATTGGCCGTTAGGCCGTTTTATTGAAAAACCAATATTTAAAAATAACGGAAAATACCAAACCAATAAATTTAAGCCGATAGGAATCCCAGGAGGCCCCATAACCCAATCACATCCGTGTTTTTTGTACCATCCATTTCCCAGCCGCACTACGCCGGCTCGGGTACCATCCTTTTCAGTTAACCTATGTAACTGACACCACTGAGGACTCCATACCTCTGATGGATCCTTCCCAACTGACCAACTTGAAAACGGCCTCCTGAGACCCCAACCGCCAGCCGTATACATCACATTACTACTCATATATCCAAACAAAGGGAGGGAGGGTGGGAATTCTTTCTGCTCCCGCTCTGCTGAGGCCTAGCCACCGCCCCTGCCTTATAAACCCTGCCACACCCCCTGTCTCATCTAACACCCCTTGGCTAGCTGACCCCCACTGTCTCCGCCCAGGGACCCTGTCATTAAAGCCCTACGCTCATTTTTTTTTTTTTTTTTTGCTTCGGGCTTCTCTTGACCCGGGTATTCCTTATGCGTATACTTTATATATTCTAAAATAACGACACAGCACACCATATGGAGGAATTGGCCGTTAGGCCGTTTTATTGAAAAACCAATGTTTAAAAATAACGGAAAATACCAAACCAATAAATTTAAGCCGATAGGAATCCCAGGAGGCCCCATAACCCAATCACATCCGTGTTTTTTGTACCATCCATTTCCCAGCCGCACTACGCCGGCTCGGGTACCATCCTTTTCAGTTAACCTATGTAACTGACACCACTGAGGACTCCATACCTCTGATGGATCCTTCCCAACTGACCAACTTGAAAACGGCCTCCTGAGACCCCAACCGCCACCGCTCACTGCGTAAAGCCTTACGCCAGTGAGCCCCTCCACGCACGCAGTGCTCGGTGCACCCCATCTTGGAGCCCCAGGCTCCACAGATCAATGCCCACAGCATTGAGGTGCACCCCATCCCCCCTCAGATACCGCCAGGTATCCACCTCCAAATCGGTGTGTCGGACCACCAGGCCTCCATTTCTAGCTATAAAACTGCCAACCTCCTTATTCACCTTCACCCTCGCTTTATTGACCTTCTCCACTGACCTAGCAAATCGCCAAGATGTGCGAGCCACTATGTCAGACCATACCACCACCGTCCTAGGGAAATCCGTTTGCAGGCGCAAGAAATCAAATTTTATATCTCGGATCAGATGCCGCATGGATCTAACGCCCAGATCATTACCCCCCGCATGTAAGACTAACACATCCGGAGCCCTATCTAAAGCTGCAAATTTCTTAAACTCCGGCAAAACCCTGCACCACAACAATCCCGGCACCCCGATCCACCTCACTAGAGCACTGTCCCTTGACAAGCCCAATTGTCGGCCGTTCGGACGCACATCAGCCCGCTTGGCCCCCCAGAACACATAGGAATGCCCAAGCACCCACACCAAGGCCGGTTCACCATCTGTAAAAGAAGAACACAACAACAGGATAACAAACAACTGAAACCCCGGACACCCACTATTCACATAGTACTAACAAGGTGGGGCCTTACATATATCTTAAAACGGTCCGACTCCCATCTGCCTATTCGTTTCACCACCGAGTCATCCAAACCCCACCTGGCTGCCTCAGTAGCAGCCCCGATGCGGAAGGAGTGAGCCAAATATTCCTTCGGAGAAAACCCTTCCGCCACCATGCAGCGCCGAAACACCGCAGTGAACTGAAAGACGGATAACGGTTTACCATCCGCATGAACCAGTAAGGCCCCCCCCGACGACGGTCGACGGCTCAAATATTCCATCACAACCGCCACCGGACAGACTGCAGAGCCCGGAACCCTGAATAGGCGTACCCACGCCCCTTTACCCATCTGATCCGTCTTGGAACGCCGTATCCTAGCCAGGACAGACGCCCCGCTGCATGTCACGTCTTCCACCTGAAGACCACCATGCACTGCAGTATTCTTGCTCACCAGTTCCCGTACCCGAAAAGCCCCAAAGAAGGCCAGACAAAAGGCTGCGCGGAACAGCAGCGCCTCATAATAAGATGAGCAAACCTCCTCCACTCTCGCCCCCAGGCGAAGGAGGACCGCAAAAGTCACAGGCCGCCTGCCGTCAGGCTTGCCCCGACCACGTCTATAACCCTTCAGAGCCTGGCGGACCAAAAAACCCTTGGTCCAATCCCGGGCCCCTGAGAGCTTACTCCAGAAAGCTATCCCTGCTAGTTTCCTGTTCAAAGATGAGATGGACACACCCCGTGAAAATTTTTTTCCAATGAAATACAACATTACAGTTTCCTCCTCAGTGCCACCCGAGCCCACACCTGTCTCCTGTAACAACTCGGACCACTCCTGCCAAGCTTTGGCATAGGCCCACCACGTACCCTCACTTACCAACCTCCTAATCAGGCCCGCGGCGACTCCAATGCCAGCTGCCAAAGGCCCTCTGGACACGGCGTCCCTTGTTGCTCCGCTCCCGGTGCCAACTGCCGAAACCTGTCCAGCTGAAAGCGAGACAATGCATCAGCAACTTCATTAGTGATCCCTGGTAGGTGTACAGCATACAAAAACACATTACCCTGCAAGCAGCGCAACACCAGGTGTCGAAGCAGTCTCACCACCGGTGGTGACGCCGCCGACAAATGATTAATGACTTGCACCACCCCCAGGTTATCACAATGAAGCCTCACTTTCTTGTCCTGAAAAACAGGACCCCACACCTCCATCGCCACCAGAACCGGAAACAGCTCCAAAAGCACCAGGTTCTTACAAAACCCAGCCTCTCTCCATGATTCCAGCCATGGTTCAGCACTCCACTTGCCCCCTAGGAAAGCCCCATATCCCCTGGACCCCGCCGCGTCCGTGTACAACTCTAAATCAGCATTGCTAACCGGGCCGTCCTGCCATAGTGACCGCCCGTTAAAGTTCTGCAAGAACATATCCCACACCTGCAAGTCCGCCCTGAGCTCACCATTCAATGTCACAAAGTGACGAGGCGAGGAGACACCGGCCGTGGCCGACGACAGCCTGCGGCAGAAAATCCTCCCCATAGGGAGTATCCTACAAGCGAAATTGAGTTTGCCTAACAAGGACTGCAGAGCCCTCAATCTAATTGAACGTCTCCCCAACACCGCTTGTATTTCCTGCCGCAAAGCCCCTAGTTTGTCTTCCGGCAGACGGCATTCCATTGCCCAAGTATCAATCTCTATCCCCAGGAAAGTCATTTGTGAGGACGGGCCCTCGGTTTTATCCGCCGCCAGTGGAATCCCGAAACTCTCTGCAACGTGTTGTAACGTCGCCAACAAAACCCCACACACTTTGCTACCCGGCGGGCCTATACACAGAAAGTCGTCCAGGTAATGGATGACCGAGCTCACCCCAGCTACTTCCCGAACCACCCATTCCACAAAAGAACGAAACCGTTCGAACAAGGCACAAGAAATCGAACAGCCCATTGGGAGACAACGATCCACGTAAAACATCTCCCCCCACCTGCACCCCAGCAGGTGGAAGCAGTCCGGATGGACTGGGAGGAGCCTAAACACAGCCTCGATGTCCGATTTAGCCAAGAGCGAACCCCGACCGTACCTGCGTACCCACTTAATCGCCGCATCAAAAGGTGTGTACGACACCGCACACGCCTCTTGATCAATGGCGTCATTGACTGAGCCCCCTTTAGGGAACGACAGATGATGGATAAGGCGAAACTTGCCCGGCTCCTTTTTGGGAACTACCCCTAGAGGGGACACCACCAGGTTCCGAAGTGGAGGGTCCCCAAAGGGACCCGCCATTCGACCCAACCTTACCTCTTTCTCCAACTTCTCAGAAACCACCTCAGGGTGAAGGCGGGCGGACCGCAGATTGTCCGTGAACGGGGGAAAAACTGACATGGAGCACGGGATTCTAAAACCATCCGCAAAACCCACCTCCAGCAACCGAGCCACCGCCCGGTCTGGGTAGCTATTTAGGAAGGGGCGCAGCCTGTGAACGTTCACCGGCGTCCTCCCCTTTTCCCGAAGAATCCCCGGTATGACTTTTATTCGGTCTGACACAACGGGAGAGGGGGTGGGCCCCTCCACATCCGGAACATTCGTGTCGAAAACGACAGCTGGCTCCGAACCGGCAACTCCCCTCGTTGAACTGCCAGCACAACCCCTTGCGCTTAACGGCCGACAGACCTGGGGTACCTGGGCCGCCGCCCCCCCCCTGAAAAAACTGGGAAGACCCTCCCCGCGTGGGTGTCATCAACCTCATCCATAGACTAATGTCTTTGTGGTCCCATCGCATTGAGGGCCGCAGAGCCTTCCGCTGCCGGAACTGCTCATTCGCAGTTGGCAAAGGTCCGCGGGATAAAACGTGAGCGCCGTCGCTCCTCCTCCTCCCTCCGGGCCTCCTCCGACCGTACCCTATCTAAATTGAAATGTTCCAAGGGGAGCAGGGAGAAAATGTCCACATATTCGCCCTGCCATATCCTCTCCCTAACCTCCTGTTTTAGATGAGCCCCCAAGGGGCCTTCGAAGCACACATATACCTCAGCCCTCGCGGAGTCAGATATATCCGTCCTTGGAGCTTCCGCCCCGCCTGGGGCTGGTGCTGCAGAGGGGAACCCATCCCCGGGGGGACCCCCACCCAGGGCGCCGACCGCACCTGCGGTCGAGTCACCCAGGCATCCACCGGCGAACCTGCCCCACTATGAGAACCCCTACACAACTCCCTACTCCCTGAGGCTGCCCCAGACCCCGCGGACCCCATTGCCGCAGGGTGCGGGATAGGCCCGGGCATCGCCCTCCTATCCATACCCAGTAACTGGCACAAATTGACACAAAATGAAGCAAAGGAAGAATTAGATGACTCACCAGGCTGCCCAGGAGGAACCCCCGCAGCCGCAGCTCTCGTCTCCACCGACGCCGATCCGTCCGCCTCCTCAGAACTGGATCTCTCTCCCTCTGATCTGGGCGACGTCCTTCTGGGTCGCGTCTGGTCATCTTCCCCGGGGGAGCCAGGCCGTTGCGCGACCTCACCCCTCGCCGAAGGCCTCCTCCCGCGCACCGACCTCCTCTTCTTTGAAGTCTCCGCACGTCTGGGCTCCTCCTCCTCACCAGCCGCACTGCGCGTGCGCCGGGCCTGGATGCCAGCCGCTCCTCCCGACTGGCTGGCACCCCGAACTGCACTCCCACGCCGGGTCAGCCCCCCGGCTGGTACCTCGCCGCGCGGGGCGACCGCCGACCGCTCACTCCCACGCCGCCCAGGCGGGGGAGGCGACTTGGACACACCTCGACCCCGCCTGGCGGATCTGCGCCTCTGACGGGGATTCCTCCCGGGGGACCGGCCCGTAGCAGGCTGTGCGGACTGAGCCGATCCGCCCGGAGGGTCCGCATCCAGGCTCCCATGGCGGCGCCCAGCTCCCGGGGAAGCGGCAGGACTGTACCGCTCAGGCGGCCGGGACCGCCTAGCGCGCGCCGGTATCCGCTCCCCGACTCCCTCCGGATCCACACCGATCGCTGCCATGCTGTCTTGCAGCCAGCTAGCGCCGCGCTGTGAAGCGGCCGCATGGAGCTGCCGCAGTAAGGCCTCGATATCCGCCATGTGGTCGGTTGCAGGGCTACACCGCAGGTCCTCTCCAATTCTTTCTGCTCCCGCTCTGCTGAGGCCTAGCCACCGCCCCTGCCTTATAAACCCTGCCACACCCCCTGTCTCATCTAACACCCCTTGGCTAGCTGACCCCCACTGTCTCCGCCCAGGGACCCTGTCATTAAAGCCCTACGCTCATTTTTTTTTTTTTGCTTCGGGCCTCTCTGTAGTATAATAAAACATGAGGACATGGCTTTCCAGTAGAACAAGCTGAATAGTCCAAAGATCATTTCCAAACGTCTTATTGCAGGTAAGCACAAAGCACCTGGCTTCTCACAAGAATGCCCGGACAGAGGTGTAGAATAGCTGTGATGGGGTGAATGGCTCTAAGCTGTCCCTTGTAGATAGCTAGCTGGGCATTGCTTCTTCTTTATAGGCTCTGGGGTGTAAAATTTAAGCTACTCAGTCAGTCCCTTGTAAAGATCCTGTAGCTCATGTGGTGACTGCTGGACAGGTCCAATGGCTCAATGGATCCCAGGGTGACTTAGCTAAGCCTAGCTGAGGCTGAAGTGGTGTGAGGCTTCCTCACCTGTTGCTCTTTCTCTCTCTCTTCCTCTCTGGCTCCTTCTGCCTGGAGGCAGAGCCCTCCTAGCACAGGGGTCCTCTCAGAGGCCACTCTGCTCCCACATGGTCAGGCTCCAGAATACTTAAGGGCTATCTCTCCACCTTCTGGGCCATCCTCACCCAGGGATTGGAAGAGACCCCATAAATGTTCAGGCCTTATCTCTGCCCATCCACCCTCTAAGTTCAAGAACTTTCCTTAGCTCTAGAAGCCAGGGGGAGGCAGCAGAGACTCAGCCTTTGGAGCACTGCCAACCTAACTAACAACTAAGATTGCCACCTCATCCATTTAAACCTGAACACATATGAATTACACAGGTTCTGGGGCTAATTTATCGCAGATAAGGCACAGAGTGAGTACCACCAGCCACAGAACCTGTGTAAATCATATGTGTTCGGGTTTAAAGGGATGAGGTGGCAACCCTACTAACAACAAAATATCCCTGGCTCGTCTGGCTACAGCAGGAGCCCACCTACATTTACCTACTGCTACATCAGCACATTTACTGATGAGGTCAGCCCAGTGCTCACCCTACTTTCTCTTTCCTTTAGTGTTTTCCTTGTCAGCACATTTTCTGATGAGGTCAGCCCATTGCTCACTCTGCTATCTTCTTCCATCAGCATGCTCCTTGCCAGCACATTTATATGCAGCATAGCTGATTGGCACCCAGTCCTGCCCATCTCTCTCCCAGTCTGAGTGCTGCTGTATAGGAGATTGCAAGAGGCTATTAAGTCAAATTCAACTACTTTTACAAGTTGCTTTTGACCACTTGACTGCCTGAAGATTTACCCCCCCCTTCATGACCAGGCCATTTTTTGCGATATGGAACTGCATTTCTTTAACTGACAATTGCGCAGTTGTGCGACGCTGTAACCAAATAAAATGAATGTCCTTTTTTTCCTTTTTTTTGTCCTTTTATTTGATCACCTCTGCGGTTTGACAAGTTTGAAAACAAAAAACAATATTTTTTACTTTCTTCTATAAAACATTTCCAATAAAAAAATGTAAAAAAAAAAACAAACAAATTTCTTCATAAATGTAGGCCAATATGTATTCTGTTACATATTTTTGGTAAAAAAATATCCAATAAGTGCATATTGATTGGTTTGCGCAAAAGTTATAGCGTCTACAAAAGATGGGATATTTTTATTTATTTGTATTTTATAAAAAAAAAAAAAAAAATTACTGGTAAAGGTGGTGATCAGCAACTAATAGCGGGACTGCAATATTGTGGTGTACATACTGTCACTTTTGACACTTTTTGGGGACCAGTGACACTAATACAGTGATCAGTGCTAAATATATGCACTGTCACTGTACTGATGACACTGACTGCGAAGGGGTTAACATCAGGGGTGATCAAAGGGTTAACTGTGTGCCTAACCTGTGTTTTATTACAGTGTGGGAAGTGATTTTACTAGGGGAAGACATAGATCCATGTCCATGCTTTGCAGAGACACAGGATCCATGCCTTCCCTACTGACAGAACGACGACCTGCCTTGTTTACATAGAGACCCCCCCTACCCGGAAGAGCTGGATCATATGTACGAGATCCGGCACACAGGTGCCGCCCTGTATGGGGCGGACCTGACGTGGTTAAACAAAAATTTAGACTGTATTCTCACCTCTCTCAGTGTGTTTCCATGCATTTCTACACACGCTATGCACAATCATGCATTTTTTTTTTTTTATTCACTGCCATCGTTATTAACCGGTTTCTGACTGGCTCGTGTATATTTACTGCTGCACTATGACAGCATAGCACGAATCGGCATCTATAAACGGCGGCTCGCATGTGCGCAGCTAGAGGGCGGGAGCACGCCGGTGGCGACGCGCTCTCGTGCCCACCGCACTCTGCAGGAGTGTGCCCACGGCTCGGGCGGACCCGATGTCTGCCGGCGAGCCGCGATGACCTGGCAGAGAGAAAGAACAGGGAACCATAGATGTAAACACGGCGATTCCCCACTCTGTCAATGGGCAGTTAAAAGATCTACTGATCCCTGTCACTGGGATCAGTTAGATCTCTTATGTCCATGGTAGCCCAGCCCACTCACAGTTAGAGCACACCCAGGGAACACAGTTAACTCCTTCACTGCCAATGACATTTATACAGTAATTAGTCGCTATTTAAATTTCTGATCGCTGTATAAATGTCATTGGTTCCAAAAAAGTGTCACGATAACAATTGCAGATCTTCGCCATTACTAGTAAAAAAAAATTGTAAAAACGGCAGAAGTGAATTTTTAATGGTTTGTAATGGCGGCAACTTTTGCACAAACCAATCAATAAACGCTGATTGCGATTTTTTTTTTTACAAAAAATACTAGGAAGAATATAAATCGGCCAAAACCGATGAATACATTTGTTTTTCTTATATTTTTTTTTGGATTTGTATTTTAGCAAAAAGTAAGAAATATTGTTTTTTTGGAAAATTTTCACTATTCTTTTGTTTATAGAGGCGATCAGAAATGACGCAGAGGGGATCAAATACCACCAAAAGAAAGCTTTATTTGTGGGAAAAAAAGGACGCAAATTTTGTTTGGGTACAACGTCACATGATTGCGCAATTGTCAGTTAAAGCAACGCAGTGCCAAATCACAAAAAGTGCTCTGGTCCTAACATGGGAAATCCTTCCTGGGGTGAAGGGGTTAATATGCCCCATAACACACGCATCAAAAAATGAACAATGCACATCAACGTATTACAAAGATGTGAATTGGCACCGTTTTTAAAATAATGGATGAAGCTGGGTATACATTATTAGAATTTTGTTTGACAATTTTTCATTTTTCAATATTCACTAAATTTTCTAATCATTAGTTGGGTCCAATCAACATGATTTTGTTTTTACCAAAGTGACAAGAAGATTCAAAGGAGTAGGATGGAGAATTTTCTCAAACGAACAAATTTCTAACAGTGTATGTGGTTTTTATTTAGTAACTAATTTGTTCTACAATCAAATGTTAGCAAAAGTGACCAGGTGTTTGGCTAGATAGAGAGCGAGGGGTAGAGCACTGGGCTGCAGCTGCTCTCTATGCCCTCACTGAAATTACATGCTGGATCAGTGGCAGCTGATGTTTTTTTTTTCCGGGGGGGGGCAAACAACCACCCCCCTGGTGGCGCGGCACTAACAACAACCCCTCCCCCCCTGCGTCTGCTGGTTGGGCCGGCACTTACCTGGATAGATAGATCCAGGTAAATACGCTCAATTATAAACATATGTTTTATAACCCTCACAACATACCCAGTTCTGTTATCACCAAGCAGTCTGGTGCCTACTTACTGATACTTAGAGATGGGCGAATTGTTCCAGCTGAGCAAAAGTTTGGCCCAAATCATCCCTGTTCGCCCATTCGTCGAAAACCGAATTTGAAGGGTGCTTGGCGAGATGTTCGCCAGCCGAGCGCTGCACAGTGCATTCTAAGCCCTAACTGGGCAAAGCTTTGCCCAATAAGGACACAGTGAATAGCTGTTGCGAAGGAGAGGGGCCGGGAAGCCGGCTACTGCATTTTTAACAACTGATGAGTCATCGGCTTCCTCACTGAGAGCTAAATGTAAAAAAAAAACATTTCCAGCAATAGAAAAAAGTTTACAAAAAAGGCATGGGGCACCCCAATCCATATCAGAGCCTTTGGGCCTGGTATGGATTTTAAGGGGAACCCCATGCCATAATAAAAAAAAAACAGTGTGGGGTTACCCCCCAAAATCCATACCAGACCGTTATCTGAGTACACAGTCTGACAGACCAGGAAATGGGGGGGGGTGAGCAAGCGCCCCCCCCCCGAACCATACCAGGCCACATGCCCTCAACATGGGAGGGGCACCAAAGCACCTTGCCACCATTTTGATGGGGACAAGGGCCTCTCTGGCAACCCTGGGCTGTGGTTGTGGGGGTCTGCAGGCAGGGGGCTTATCGGAATCTGGAAGCCCCCCACCCCTTACCTATATAAGAACTGTTGAACGATGGAGCCTGCAGTAGGCAGTTAGCCTTCATTGATGGCGGAGCGTTATTTCTTATTTCTTTTTCAGGTCCAGCGGTGTGGCGGCGTCATGATTTATTTTTTTAATAAAGGACCGTTACTGTTTTTATTAATTTTTGCCACTTTTTTGGAGAATGAGTAGGGGTACAAGGTACTAGACATGTGCAATTTACTTTTGGTCCGAATACAAATTCAGACTAATTATTGGTTATTCGGAGATTCGGATGTTTCTGAATCTCGGAATGAAATACTAACGAATAGTAAGGGATTTCATTGAAATCTGTTAAAATTAGCTTAGTTTATTTGTTGTCTAATGAATTCCAACTTTTCAGAACAATTAGATTTCGGATTGGTCAAAAAATAATCGACGAATCCAAATTCTGTGTGAAGAAATAGCTGGTTGTTAAGCATTAGCGGTTTCCCCACTGACAGATGAATATAAAGAAAAGAATTTCGGCAATAGAAAAATGTTAAAAAGAAATGGCGTAGGGTCCCCCCCAAAATCCATTCCAGACCCTTATTCAAGCATGCAGCCCGGCAGGTCAGGAAAGGGGAGGAACAAGCGAGCCATACCAGGCTACATGTCCTCCACCCCAAAGCACCTTGTCCCCATGCTGATGGGGACAAGTGCCTCTTCTCGACAACCCTGGGCTGTGGTTGTCAGGGTCTGCGGGCGGGGAGGGCATATGGTAAGCAGAAAACCCACTTTAACAGGGTGGCCCCGAGATCCTGACCCCCCCCCCCCATACGAATGGGTATTGGGTACATCATACCCATACCCATTCACCAAAAAAGTGTCAAAAAATAATAAAAACACAGAGACATCCTTTATTAACCTCTTGTTGACCGCCCGCTGTAACAATACGCTGGCAGGTTGGCACCACTGCGGAATTGCAGTAGCTGTACAGCGGCTTGCTCAGCCACAGTTGCGGACAGGAGCGCACCCCAGGCGGCGCGCTCTCGCGTCCACTGCACGCTGCGTGTCCATGCCCGCAGGTCGGGCAGACTCGATGTCCACCCGCAATCGCCTGTTACAGAGGCAGAATGGAAATCTGCCAGTGTAATCATGGCGGATTTCCGTTCTGTGAGGGGACACATGACAGATCTATTGTTCCCAGTGATTGGGAACAGTTAAATCTGTCATGCCCCTGCTAGCCCAGCCCTAACATAGTTAGAAGACAGTGAGGGAACACAGTTAACACCTTGATCGCCCCCTACAGTTTAACCTCTTCTCTGCTAATGACATTTATACAGTAATCAGTGGCTATTTTTAGCTCTGATCACTGTATGTCATTGGTCCCAAAAAAGTGTCAAAAGTGTCCAATCTGTCCACGGCAATATCGCAGTCCTGATAAAAATCGCAGATCGCCGACATTACTAGTAAAATAAAATAAATAATAAAAACGCAATAAATCTACAGTATTCCCGTAGTTTGTAGACGCAATAACTTTTGCACAACCCAATCAATATACGCCTATTCCGATTAGGCCCTTGTCCCCATCAGGCCCGCCCCAAAGCACCCACCCCCCCATGTTGAGGGCATGTGGCTTGATATGGTTCAGGAGGGGGGCAACCCCCCTTTCCTGACCTGCCAAGCTGCATGCTGGGATAAGGGTCTGGTATGGATTTTGGGGGGGGGGGGGGGGGGGG
>BLSH010409872.1:138137-148542 GCA_018402905.1 Glandirana rugosa | reverse complement strand
CATCACCCATGCATCCGTGCTCGCCCATCCGTGCTCACCCATGCGTCCGTGCTCACCCATGCATCTGTGCTCACACATCCGTCACCCATGCATCCGTGCTCACCCATCCATTACCCATGCGTCCGTGCTCACCCATCCGTCACCTATGCATCCTTGCTCACGCATACATCACCCATGTGTCTGTGCTCACCCATCCATGCTCACTCATCCATCACCCATGCATCCGTGCTCACCCATCTGTCACCCATGCATCCATGCCCACCCATCCATGCTCACCGATCCGTACTCACCCATCACCCATGCACCCGTGCTCACTCATCCATCACCCATGCTCACCCATCCGTGCTCACTCATCTGTCACCCATGCATCCGTGCTCACCCATCCGTGCTCACTCATCTGTCACCCATGCTCACCCATCCATGCTCACTCATCCGTCACCCATGCATTCATGCCCACCTATCCGTGCTCACTCATCCATCACCAATGCATCCATGCTCACCCATCCAGCCATGCTCACCCATGCATCCGTGCTCACCAATCCAATCATGCTCACCCATGCAGCCTCATCCATGCTCACCCATCCAGCCTCATCTGTGTTCACCCATGCATCCGTGTTTACCCATGCATCCGTGCTCCGCCATCCATCCGTGCTCACCCTTGCATTCGTGCTCACCCATGCATTCATGTTCACTCATGCATCCATGCTCAGCCATGCATCCGTGCTCTGCCATCCATCTGTGCTCACCCATGCATGCATGCTTACCCATGCATCCGTGCTCCGCCATCCATCTATGCTCACCCATGAATCTATGCTCACCCATGCATCTGTGCTCACCAATCCAGCCGTGCTCACCCATCCAGCCTCATCCGTGTTCACCCATGCATCTATGCTCCACCATCCATCCATGCTCCGCCATCCATCCGTGCTCCCCCATCCATCCGTGCTCAGCCATCCATCCATGCTCAGCCATCCATCCGTACTCACCCATGCATGCATGCTCACCAATGCATCCGTGCTCACCCATCCATCCGTGCGCAGTCATCCCCATCTATGGCTTATTCACCCCCATTCGTGCTCATTTATGCCTCATTCATGTTCATCCATAGCACATCAGTTCTCATCAATGACACATCCATGCCTTTACAGCACCCATCAGTGCCACTACAGCGCCCATCAGTGCCACCACAGTGCCTCACAATAATGTAATAGGTAGTCAAATTAGATTTGAAATGTATGCCCCTAGAACGCCTGAGGGTGCACCCTGCATGTTGGGCCTCTGTATGTGGCCAGGCTGTGTAAAAGTGTCACACATGTGGTATCGCCGTACTCGGGACAAGTAGTAGAATATATTTTAGGGTGACATTTTTGCTGGGTACATGCTGTGTGTTAGAAATATTGTATAAATGGACAACCTTGTGTAAAAAAAAAAATGCGTTTTCATTTTCTTTCCACATTTTCCAAAAACTTGTGGAAAAAATGAACCGTTCAAAAGACTCATTATGCCTCCTGGAATATACGTTGGGATGTTTACTTTCCAAGATGGGGTCATTTTTTGGGCGTTTCCATTGCCCTGGTGCTCCAGGACCTTCAAAAGTGCAAGAGGTAGTCAGGAAATTATATGCGTAATTTATGTCCTTAGAATGCCTGATGGTGCTGCCTGCATATTGGGCCTCTGTATGTGGCCAGGCTGTGTAAAAGTGTCACACATGTGGTGTCACCATACTCGGGATGAGTAGCAGAATATATTTTAGGGTGTCATTTTTGCTAGGTACATGCTGTGTGTTAGAAATATTGTATAAATGGACAACCTTGTTTAAAAAAAAATGCGTTTTCATTTTCTTTCCACGTTTTCCAAAAACTTGTGGAAAAAATGAACAGTTCAAAAGACTCATTATGCCTCCTAGAATATACGTTGGGGTGTTTACTTTCCAAAATGGGGCCATTTTTTGGGCGTTTCCATTGCCCTGGTGCTCCAGGACCTTCAAAAGTGCAAGAGGTAGTCAGGAAATTATATGTGTAATTTATGTCCTTAGAACGCCTGATGGCGCTCCCTGCATGTTAGGCCTCTGTATGTGGCCAGGCTGTGTAAAAGTCTCACACGTGGTATCACCATACTCGGGAGGAGTAGTAGAATGTGTTTTGGGGTGTAATTGGTGGTATGCATATGCTGGGTGTGAGAAATAACCTGTTAATATGACAATTTTGTGAAACAAAAACTGCAAAAAAAAACAAACTTCTTTTTGCAAAGAATTGTGGGAAAAAATGACAACTTCAAAAAACTTGCCATTCCTCTTACTAAATATGTTGGACTGTCTACTTTCCAAAAAGGGGTCATTTGGGGGGTATTTGTACTTTTCTGTCTTGTTAGAGCCTCAAGAAATGAGATAGTCCGTCAGTGTATCAGGTGTGATCAATATTCAGTGATTGGCACCATAGCTTGTAGACTCTATAACTTTCACAAAGACCAAATAATATACACTAATTTGGGTTATTTTTACCAAAGATATATAGCAGTATAAATTTTGGCCAAAATTTATGAAGAAAAGTTGCTAATTTGCAAAATGTTATAACAGAAATAAAGAAAAATGCATTTTTTAAACGAAATTTTCGGTATTTTTCCATTTATTGCTCAAAAAATAAACACCCCAATGGTGATTAAATACCACCAAAAGAAAGCTCTGTTTGTGTGAAAAAAAGGACGAAAATTTCATATGGGTACAGTGTAGTATGACTGAGTAATTGTCATTCAAAATGTGAGAGTACTTAAGCTGAAAATTGGTCTGGTTAGGAAGGGGGTTTAAAGCGGAGTTCCACCCTTTCCTTAGGTTTATTAAAAGTCAGCAGCTACAAAAAGTGTAGCTGCTGACTTTTAATAAACCGACACTTACCTGTCTCCCGGTCCAGCGATGGAGCCGCACGGAGCCTCGCTCCTCTCCCCCTCCCCTCCGCGGCGCCGGCATTGCTACTGTGGGCACCCGGCCGCGGCTTCACGGCCGGGCGCACACTGCGCATGCGCGAGCGGCGCTGCGCATTGTGATTGGTCCCGAAGTCTTCTAGGACCTGTCCTGTGTCCCAGAAGACTTCGGGAGGGAGGGGGAAGGAGTCCTTCCACTTCCGATCGCCTAAGGCGACCGGGGCGGAAGTACCCCTAAAAATAGGGTATCCCCACCCCCCCTCCTCCCCAAAAGCTCCGTTTCAGCATCTGGAGCTGGGGAGGAGGACTTAAAGTGGAAGTTCCACTTTTGGGTGGAACTCCGCTTTAAGTGCCCAGTGGTCAAGTGGTTAAAAAAAAAAAAATCCAAAAATAAAAAAACAGTGTTGGCTCCTCCTCCACCGCCACTTTCACCGCCTCCTCAACCTCCAACTCCACATCCACCTCCATTTTTGATTTTTTTATGTGATTTTAAGTTAAAATTTATTTTAAGTTATTTCCCTATCCCCCATTTCTTTGTAGGGCACTTGCCCTACTCTTACCCCAATTTTCCTTCCTTTTGCAGACCTCTAGGACTTTCCAGGACTTTGTTACAGCCATTTTTGTGCCTAAATGTTCGGGTCCCCATTGATTTCAATGGGGTTCGGGGTCCGTGTCAAAGTTCAGGTCCAGTTCGGACCCGAACCCGGACTTTGTCCCAAAGTTCGGCCGAACCAGCAGAACCCGAACTTCCAGAGGTTCGATCAACTCTACTCCTGGCATCTCTTCCTGAAAGTGTACCCAAGAGTGCGCCTTGGCACTCTGATCAAAGAATTCATGTAAATGCATCTTTTTCTTGTAAACTGTGAAAATGTGTAATCCAGGCATCAGGGGCACTGCCCTCTCACTTCTACCATGACTCTGTACTATTACTTCTTTCAATAAATTCTTTTGAAAAAAAAAAGATGCATATGTCTGATATTCTATGGTAATAACATTTTTTGTAACAAACCCATGGGCTTATACAAAACATCCAGCCTATATACAGTATCTCACAAAAGTGAGTACACCCCTCATATTTTTGTAAATATTTTATTATATCTTTTCATGTGACAACACTGAAGAAATGATACCTTGTTACAATGTAAAGTAGTGAGTGTACAGCTTGTATAACAGTGTAAATTTGCTGTCCCCTCAAAATAACTCAACACACAGCCATTGATGTCTAAACCGCTGGCAACAAAAGCGAGTACAAAAGTGAAAATGTCAAAATTGGGCCCAATTAGCCATTTTTCCTCCCCGGTGTCATGTGACTCGTTAGTGTTACAAGGTTTCAAGTGTGAATGGGCAGCAGGTGTGTTAAATTTGGTGTTATTGCTCTCACTCTCTCATACTGGTCACTGGAAGTTCAACATGGCACCCAATGGCAAAGAACTCTCTGAGGATCTGAAAAAAAGAATTGTTGCTCTACATAAAGATGGCCTAGGCTATAAGAAGATTGCCAAGACTCTGAAACTGAGTTTCAGCACGGTGGCCAAGACCATACAGCGGTTTAACAGGACAGGTTCCACTCAGAACAGGCCTCACCATGGTCGACCAAAGAAGATGAGTGCACATGCTTAGCGTCATTTCCAGAGGTTGTCTTTGGGAAATAGAGGTATGAGTGCTGCCAGCATTTCTGCAGAGGTTGAAGGGTTAGGGGTCAGCCTGTGAGTGCTCAGACCATACGCCGCACACTGCATCAAATTGGTCTGCATAGCTGTTGTCCCCAAAGGGATACTCTTCTAAAGATGATGCACAAGAAAGCCCGCAAATAGTTTGCTGAAGACAAGCAGACTAAGGACATGGATTACTGGAACCATGCCCTGTGGTCTGATAAGTCCAAGATAAACTTATTTGGTTCAGATGGTGTCAAGGGCGTGAGGCGGCAACCAGTTGAGGAGTACGAAGACAAGTGTGTCTTGCCTACAGTCAAGCATGGTGGTGGGAGTGTCATGGTCTGGGGCTGCATGAGTGCTGCTGACACTGGGGTGCTACAGTTTATTGAGGCAACCATAAATGCCAACATGTACTGTGACATACTGCATGATCCCTTCCCTTCAGAGACTGGGTTGCAGGACAGTATTCCAACATGATAACGACCCCAAACACCTCCAAGATGATCACTGTATTGCTAAAGAAGCTGAGGTTAAAGGTGATGGACTGGCCAAGCATCTCTCCAGACCTAAACCCTATTGAGCATCTGTGGGGCATCCTCAAATGCAAGGTGGAGGAGCACAAGGTCTCTAACATCCAGTTAGAGTGGAAGAGGACTCCAGTGGCAACCCGTGAAGCTCTGGTGAACTCCATGCCCAAGAGGGTTAAGGCAGTGCTGGAAAATAATGGTGGACACACAAAATATTGGCACTTGGGCCCAATTTGGACATTTTCACTTAGGGGTGTACTCAGTTTTGTTGCCAGCGGTTTAGACATTAATGGCTGTGTGCTGAGTTATTTTGAAGGGACAGTAAATTTCCACTGTTATACAAGCTGTACACTCACTACTTTACATTGTAGCAAAGTATCATTTCTTCAGTGTTGTCACATGAAAAGATAGAATAAAATATTTACAAAAATGTGAGGGGTGTACTCACTTTTGTAAGACACTGTATATGTAGCACCCTCGTCCTAGAATAGGGCTACAGGTAGCCCTCCCTGTCTCTGGTAGTCACCATCAGACTCCTGGGAAAATTGGGGTAGGTGCTACATATAGTAGAGATTTTTTTTTTTTTTTTTTTTTATTTCAATGGTTTTTATTGTATTTTCAAAATGATACAGAACATCATCGGTTAATAGTTACAAGATACAGAACTGCATAGAGACATACCAGTACAACCGTAACGTTGACATTTGAGGGTATAAAGGACGTGGTCCATGAGTGAAACTGTATCTAGACAGGTTAAGTAAACATGTAGCATCATATAAATGTATTATAGTAAAATATTTCAATTGCGAAAATTCAATAAACATATAACTTTGGGGGAGGAGGTTGTGTTTAACATGAACTGTTAAATTTCCCTGGAAGGGAATTCGTTGTGATCCTACTCATTGAGAAAAGACGTGGAGATTGCCGCTGTTCCCTGTCGGGGACCTCCCCATCCACCCCAATGGGGTCAAATCTGTGGAAGGGGTGGTTTTACCCCACTCGGGGAACAGAGTAAGTACATATTTAGAGCTAGGAATATTCCAAATCATCTCTCAAGAGAGGACGAAACCCCCGTAGTGGGGCTCCTTGAGCTCTCTAAGTGGGATTCTGTAAAGCCTCCCCTCTGAGATTCTCAGTTTAGGGGTAAAGGTCATGATCTAGCCGGAGAGGGCTATAAACCATCTTAATCAAACTAAAATTAAGAAAGGGTCAGATGAGAGAGGCAAGAATGAGAGAAGGGAAGAAGGAAGAGTCAAGAAAGGAGCAAGAAAGGTGTTGAAGGAGGGCAGTAATAAACATATACAAGTATCAAAGGTGAATCCTCGGGTGTTATGAGTAATCTGAGAGGTGGCCTGGGTATAGTGGTACCTTTGTGTAGATAGCCCAAGGTTCCCAGATCTCTCTGAACCTGTCTTCTTTGTCAAGCAATTTAGCCACTAAGAGCTCCTGGGTCATGATCCAGGAGATTTTTTTCCGAACGTTGTGTATGGAGACTTTGGGTTTTTTCCAGGCTCTTGCTAGGGAAATCTTGGCACCTACTAACATCAAGGTAAGTAACGTTTGTTTATTTTTGGGAAGTCCTATCACTCTTTGGAGGAGAAGGGCAACCTCAGGGGAGGGCGTGATGCATTGTCCCAGCACAATCTTTGCCATGTTAAAGAATTTTTTCCAGAAGGATCTGATACGCGGACAAGTCCACCAAACATGAGACATGGTGCCCTGAAGGTCGCAACCCCAGAAACATAGGGGGGAGGAAGAGGGGTATATTTGAGCTAATCTGGCCGGTGTATAATACCATCTCAGCAGGACCTTGGTGTTGGCTTCTATTAATGTAATGTTCATTAGGCCTTTTTGTGCCCGTTGGGCAGCTATTGTCCAAGAGTCTGGCTTTAGTTGTATATTCAATTCTTTTTCCCAGGCCACCGCATAGGCCGGTTTGTCAGTTTTCTGGATCAATAAGGCATATATTATGGAGATACCTCCTCTTTGGGCCGAAGCCCCCGTGCACCATGTCTCATAATCGGTGGGGTTTGGGTTTTTATCCTTGTTTTTCCAAATCGATTGTAAGAAGTGGGAGATTTGTGAGAATCTGTAGAGTTCTTCTGGGGGCATGTCAAGTTTTGAGGTGCAGTAAGGTTTGGAAATTGGTCCCTGACTTGTGAAGAAGTGTCCGATCCTAAAGAGACCCTTATTGAGCCACCATTTAAAGGCTTGTATGTTTAGACCCGGAGGGAATGCCGGGTTATTGAAGATGTGGGACAGTGGTCTGAGTGAGGAGAGTAATAAGCCAGTCTTGTAAAGTTTGTCTGTTAGGGCTACAGAGTGTGAAAGGGTTGGGGCTAAGATGGGCGGGCGGGAGGAGGGGTGACTGCATAGTAGGAAGTCAATTGTATGTTTGGGGGTTGCTTGTCGTTCCATAGATACCCAGTCTGGCTTGGGGCCTTTAGAGTATACTACCGAGATTTGTGCTAATTGTGCGGCTTGATAGTAGGACCACAGGCATGGCAGTCCCAAGCCCCCCTGTTTTTTGGAGCGGATTAGGGTGGTTTTATTGCATCTGTATCCCTTCTTCCCCCACACAAAAGAGACGATTTGGGATTGGAGTTTGAGAATATAAGATTTACTTAGTGGAATTGGGGTTGACCTGAACAGGTATAGAATGCGTGCTAATATGTTCATTTTAATTGAATTGATCTTTCCTATCCAGGACAAACCGGTGGGTGCCCATTTTCGTAGATCAGCTGAGATGATTTTAAGTAGGGGGGGGGTAGTTTGCTGTGAACAATTTCCCGATAGAGTCAGTTAGTTGTATGCCTAGGTAGGGAAGAGCCTGTGGGGCCCAGGAGAATGGGAAGCTAGTTTTCAATTGTTCTAATGTTGATGTTGGGATCGTGATATTAAGGGCTGTTGATTTTGTGGTATTAACTGTGAGACCCGAGACCTCGCCAAAATCTTTTAGAAGCTTAAGCACATTGGGGGTTGTGACTAGAGGGTTTGTCATGAATAGCAGGAGGTCGTCCGCAAACAACGCGCATCTATGTTCTTGAGTGCCACACCTCACCCCTTTGAAATCTGGATGGGTTCTGATCGCTATCGCAAGGGTTTCTATCGCTATTGCAAAGATAAGCGGAGACAGGGGACAGCCCTGCCTGGTGCCCTGTGTGACCGGGAAGGGCTCGGAATATTGGCCTAGGAGGCGAACCTGTGCGTTGAGATTAGTGTACAAAGCTGTTAAGGTAGTAATAAAGTGTGGGCCAAAACCCCATCTGTGGAGGATCTCGAAAAGATAAGGCCATGACACCTTATCAAAGGCCTTATGGAGGTCTATGGAGAGCAAATATCCTTCCTGTGGTGGACCACCGTCCCAGCTTGAATTCAGCAGAGAGATGATGTCGATTGCTCTCCTCACCTGGTCAGGGCCCTGTCTTCCCGGGATAAACCCCACTTGGTCTTTGTGTATGTATTGTGAAATAAAGCTTGCCAATCTTGAGGCTAAAATTTTTGTCATTAATTTAATATCGTTGTTAATTAATGAGATTGGGCGGTAGTTTACGATGTCAGTATGGTCTTTGCCGGGTTTTGGGATTACTGAGATGAATGCTGAATTCAGTTCCTTGTCCAGTGGGTTACCCTTACGAATATTGTTATAGAAACGAGCTAAGTAAGGGGCAATTAGTGGACCAAATTTTTTGTAGAATGTGGCTGAGAAACCATCCGGTCCCGGTGCAGAGCCTGATTTCGAGATTTTAATTGCTTCTAAGATTTCAGAAACGTTAAAGGGGGCGTCTAGAACGTCTTTATGTTCTTGGGAGATTTCTGGGAGGGAGAGATCTCGTAAAAAGTTATTTAATTTGTCTGAAGGGGTCCCCTTTAATTTCCCTGTGTAGAGGGATGCATAGAAGGAATGAAATTCCTTCATGATTTTGTCAGGGTTTTGGGTTAGGTCTCCAGTTCTGGTGCGTATTTTCGGGAAAAATTGAGTACGGTGTTTAGGTGTGATGATTCGGGCTAGCCCTGGACCTATTTTGTCTTTCTGCATGTACAATTTGGCTCTTGACCAGCGTATATGTTTTTCAGCGCTGGTTGTGAGGGGGAGGTTAAGGGACGTTTTAGCGGCATCTAGTCGTGCTAAGTTTTCTGGTGTTTGTTGAAGTTTGTGAGCCCTGCTTGCCTGATGAAAGTTTTGGGTCAGTGAGCGAATATTTGCGTCATGTATGTTCCTTTTTCAGTTTAGAGGCGAATTGAATAAAGTGTCCTCTCATGACGGCTTTAAAGGCTGCCCAGAGAGACGTGGGGGAGATGGAATCTCTATCGTTTTGTTGAAAATAATCAACCATAAGTTTAGAGAGATATTCGCAGTGTACTGGGTTATTTAGGAGCGTTTCGTTTAGTCGCCACCTAAAAGGTACCGTCCGGTTTTGTGCGGTGCGCAAGGTCATCGTGACCGCCGAGTGGTCTGAAAGTGGTGAGTCTAATATTTCAGAGGACACTGCTCAGTTGGCTGATTTAACTTGGATGAAAATGTGATCAATTCTGGCATAGGTTTGGTGGGGGGAGGAGTAATGCGTGAAGTCTTTTGCGTGGGGATTCAGTTCCCTCCAGATATCTATTAGGCCCAGAGCGTTAAGTTGCTGGGCAATGCGCGTGCTTTGTTTAGAGGGTCTCTTCTGTGTGGGGTGTATAGCATTAGATCTGTCTAAAGATAAATCAAAAGGGGTGTTAGTGTCCCCTCCCATTATCACTGTGCCCTTGAAGTAGGGAGCTAGATGATTCAGCATACGGTTGAAAAAATTTCCTTGTCCTACGTTAGGAGTGTAGTAGGAAATTAATGTATAGGTTTCCCCATTTAGTGGGCCACTAATTAGAATGTATCTGCCGTCAGTATTAGTGTTGAGCGAACCCGGACTGTAACGTTCGGGTCCGTACCGAACTTTCGGGTGTCCGTGGCACGGACCCGGACCCGGACATTTCAAAAATCGTTCGGGTTCGGTCCGGGGTTCTGCTATTTTATTCCACGTGTTGAGAAGCTGCAGGGCAGCCAATCAACAAGCGTTTCACTGGTTTGCCCTTAGAAGCCATCACAGCCATGCCTACTAATGGCATGGCTGTGATTGGCCAGTGCATCATGTGACCCAGCCTCTTTATAAGCTGGAGTCACAGTGCTGCAGTCACATGCTCCTTGGGTTAGTATAGGGAAAGGTAGCTGACGGCGTGAGGGACAGATTTTAGCCATTTTAAGACCTGATCCTGCATCCTGAGATAGATTACTTTACTACTGCTGTCTGTGCTGTTGCTCTGAGGACAGAT
>BLSH010409872.1:115108-125317 GCA_018402905.1 Glandirana rugosa | reverse complement strand
GAGTGCGGGCATTACCCTTTTTATTAAGTTCCCTATTCTCTTTCTCTCTCTCCCCAGGAAGTTGTCAGTCAGCCCCAGCACTGGGATCATAGGATGTGTGTAGAGGTTGCACATGGGAGATTATCCCTGGTCCTGCATCCTCTAATGTGTGTCCCTAAAACACAAGATTAGCTCATGAATAAATAAATAATTTCTGTATTCACTGACCATTGTCATTGTCATAGTTACTGACCATTGGTTGTGTCTAAAGCAGGTATCGTGTATAGGTTTAGGAAAATAGATGATGGATCTATGGTCAAGGTAAAGTGAAATGTAGGCATAATGGAGAGCTGTCTAGTAAGTGACGATCACTATACAGAGGGATGAGTTGTGTTGCAGTGCATATCCTGGTGTGATCTGATCATGGCATGCTGATCTGGCCATGGGTGAATTGTCATCAGTTCACTGGACACTGCAGTGCAAAGTTGATTTGATTTGATTATTCATTTTTATCCCTTGAATTATTTTTCCCATTACGGGCGTGAGTGGGGCCCCATGTCTAAGTTTTGCCTAAGGCCTCACAAAGCCTAGAGCCACCTCTGCCGCTCAGGGAGCATGTGGCACACGCTCGCCCCCTAGCGCCGTGCCTGAAAGTGACGACTATAAGCGGCGATTTGCGGAACAGAGCCACACTGTTGCCGCTTTTAGTCGCTACGCGGTCGGGAAGTGGTTAAGGGGAAAAATCTTGCGGTCCTTAAGTAGTTAAAGCAGTAGTAAACCTCAGACACAAAATATGTACAAAGCATGTCCCTTTTTAGTGCACACTGGAAGGATATGCTTTGTTCCCATTTCATGTCTGAGGTTTGTAACATACTGTAGCTGAGGTCCCACACACCCTTTATTCATTTATTAGCCCTTCTACAATATGCATCCTTTCTAGTTCTGTAACATTGTTGGGAGAATGGGAGATATTGCCCAAAACTGAATTGCACATTGTCTTCCTAATTCTTTGTGCTTTGTACAGGGGCAAGATTGTGTTTCTCTCTTTTTTGAGTTGATATCCCTTTTTCATTTTTATAAGAACTCTTTGTTAAGACAACGCGTTTCTATGTTTTTTTCACATCAAATGCTCCAATTCATACTCAGCTGGACTACTATTGAGAAAAAGTCAAAATATTTTCTTAATACAATAATTGTCTGCTCAACAGACTATGCGGTAATTCTTTAAGGCACATTTAGGTGAGTCAAACGCTTGGGTGTTAATTCATCTTATTGCCAGAATAATAATTTATCCTGGTCATTGAAATGAATTAGCTCTCAAGCGCTAAACGAGCCTAACGTTAACGTGCGTTTAGACATGCTTGCACACATTGAGCCGCGTCAAACTTTTTTCCTTCTAAAATGCTGCTGCCAGGGGAAAAGGCATTTAGGGCAGCTGGGTAAACACCCTGTGTGCAAGAAATGTTTTTCTGCCTCTAAATGCCTGTAAATCAGGGACGTGCGGTGAGGTCGGTGGCTGGTGAGGCACTGGCTAGTATCAGAGCCAGATACACACAGGTTAAATACGCCGCGAACGTTAGAGCGAGAACAATAATTCTAGCGCTAGACCTCCTCTGTAACTCCAAACAGGTAACTTGTAAAAAATGTTAAAACGTCGCCTATGGGGATTTTTAAGTACTGAAGTTTGGTACCATTCCACGAGTGTGTACAATTTTAAAGCGTGACATGTTAGGTATTTATTTACTCAACGTAACATCATCTTTCACATTATACAAAAAAAAAAACCGGCTAACTTTAGCGTTTTTTATTATATTCATGAAATCGTTTTTTCCAACTGTGTAACATAAAAAGTTGCAATGACCACCATTTTTTTCCCCTAGGGTGTCTGCTAAAACAATATAGATAATGAATCTTTGGGAGTTCTGAGTAATTTTCTAGCAAAAAAATGATGATTTTTACATGTAGGAGAGAAGTGTCCGAATTGGCCTGGGTGGCAAGTGGTTAATTACCATAAGTAAGTAATATACAAATAATTATTATATATTGTTTTTAACCACTTGCCGACCACCCGCCGCAGCATGATGGCGGCAGAGTGGCTCGTTATCGCAAGCCGCCATCACCTGACAGCAGCTGCGATAACTAGTATTGTGAGCGCTCGCCGCCGGTGGCTCGTGCACTTACTGTGTTCAAGGGGGGCCAGGGAGCAGGTAGGGCAGACTTGATCGCCACTGGCTACCCGCGATCCCCCACCCGGAGCGACAGAACGGAGGTCCATGTATGTAATCACGGATCTCCGTTCTGACAGAGGGGGAAGGGCTGTGATCACAGGCTTCCTGTATATGGGAGCCGCGATCACTCCCCTCCTCCTGCCAGCCCAGCCCCCATACAATTAGAACACACTGAGGGAACACAGTTAACCCTTAAAGCGCCCCCTCCAGGTTAACCCCTTCACTTCCAATGGCATTTACACAGTAATCAGTGCATTTTTATAGCACTGATCGCTGTATAAATGCCAGTGGTCCCAAAAAAATGTCAAAATGGTCCAACATGTCCACCGCAATATCGCAGTACCGCTAAAAATCGCAGATCGCCGCCATTACTAGTAAAGAATTTAAAAAACATAAAAACCCCAGAAATTAATTCTCATGGTTCGTAAACACGTCAACCTTTGCGCAAACCAATCAATAAACGCGACTGTAATTTTTTTTACCAAAAATATGAGGAAGAATATTAATCGGCCAAAACCAATGAAAAAAAAAAATGTTATATTTTTTTTTTGGATTTGCATTTTAGCAAAAAGTAAGAAAAATTGTCGCTCTTCTGTTGCTTATAGCAGCGATCAGAAATGATGCAGCGGTGATCAAATACCACCAAAAGAAAGCTCTATTTGTGGGAAAAAAAGGACGCAAATTTTGTCAGTTAAAGCGACGCAGTGCCGAATCGCAAAAAGTGCTCTGGTCCTAAAGTGTGAAATCCTTTCGGAGCTGAAGTGGTTAAGGTAATTTACTATATTTTCAAAAACTGTACTCAAGCAGGTGGCTTAACAGACAAATTACTGAAGTTTGAAGTTATAACTTCGAACCAGTAATTTCACAGTAAATAGATACATAAAAAAATGGTTATGTTATAACATATAGCATACTAATATATTATTTAGCTTGATTAAAAACGTACCTTTCGAGCAGTAGCAGATTCTCATTCTACCTCTTAACTGTGTGAGAAAAACATGGGATTGTGGGTAAATCTTATACCCATAAACCCATGTTTTTTCCTTGTAGTTGAGAGGGCTGGGCTGGAGTATTTGTCTTTTAGATACATGCCCCCCTTCTATGACACTGCAGTGAGAGGAGAGCCTCCACTGTAGCATTTTTATTGGACAGCTTGGACCAATGGTGCTTTACCATTGGCCCAAGGCTCCAAGCTGTCCATTGAGCTCAGTGCATCTGACAAGAAGTTCCTGTCAGTCTGCTGCAAACACAGTGTGTCAGCTTGTATTTAAACTGGCAGCGCTGTATGTAGCTTCTGACAGGCTGCACATGGAGCCCTGTATCTCCAAAATCATAGGTGTCAGGGGCCCAAAATTTTGACCGGTTGTGGGGTAAGACTTTGGCTACTTACCACCAAAATTTGGGGTGACCCCAGGTCGCCGAGCTACGACCCTCGAAGCTCGATCATTTTTTCATGGCAGGGGAGGCTCTGCTTCACCTGCCTCCTCTGACTGCTCGTCCCTGCTGTAAATGCCTATGTGTGCATGGACGCATAGGCTAACATTAAAGGGTGTTTAGGGGCAAAGGGAATTGGTCTCAAAAGAGGAACATTTGAGGATCATTAAGGGACAAATGCTATTGTTCGCAAAAGAGGGACATCTGAGGATCAGTGAGGGATAGAGGGTTTTTTCCTCTAAAGCAGCCTTTCTCAACCTTTTCAACACCGAGGAACCCTTGAAATAATTCTCCGGTCTCAGGGAACCCCTGCTAAAAATGAAAAATCTACAACTCATGATACATTAGTGTGATGGTCAATGGGAAGAATGCTCCCTACACTTGTAGTCATTGGGAAGAATTACCCCTTACAGATAGCTAAAAAGATCACTGATGTCATTGGGAATTTATCTGAGAGGTAGAAATTGCTCATTACTCAAGGAACCCCTTGCAACCTCTGGAGGAACCCTAGGGTTCCACGGAACCCTGGTTGAGAAACCCTGCTCTAAAGGGTGAAACTTGAGAATCAACAAGGGATAGAGGGTTTTTTTCCCCAAAGAGTGAAATGAGGAATAGAGAGATTTGGTCTCAAAAAAGGGACATCTGAGGATCAACAAGTGACAGAGGCGCTTGGTGTAAAAAGAGGGACATTCGAGGATCAACAAAGGACAGAGGTATTGTCCTTAAAAGAACTCCATCTGAGTATCAAGGAGCAGAGGCACTTGGTCTTAAAAAAGAGACATATGAGGATCAATGAGGTAGAAAGGAATTGGGTTTCAAAAGAGGGACATCTGAGGATAATCGAGGGACAGAGGCACTGGCCTCAAAAGAGGGACATCTGAGATTCAATGAGGGATGGGGCATTTGGTCTCAAAAGAGGAACAGTCCCTCCAAATCGGGGTTGCCAACCTCCCGCAACATTTTTTACTGGCAAAAAATTGAAAATTTATTGGCAGAGCACATCTTTTACTGGCAACCTGAAAAATAACAGAACTCCTATTAAAAAAGAAGACAAATGATATTTAAACACAACATGGAAACACTGACAATACCCATATCAAGTAGTTTCCCTGGTTTACACTTAAAAAGTCAGCACAGCATGACAAATTATCAGACCCTGATATTTATAGACAGTTGTAAAAATCACTGATTTTTACAAACTGTCAGTAAATTTACTGGCGGTTGGCAACACTGCTCCAAATGAGGGTCAGTTGGGAGCTATGGCTGATACAGAAACAAACTGAAAGTGTGAAAAATTAATAAACCAAACTAACTAGCAGAAGCCAGTTTAATGAATCATTATCCTTCATGGAGTGAAACACTGCCTGCTGGGGCCCAAGGGCCACACAAGAAGCTCCAAAAAGCTGCAGAATAGGCACCAAGGCTATAGGCATACGGTATATAGATGGGTAAACTAGATTTATACATACAAAAAAAAAGAATGTAAAAGTAAAACATCCTGAAAATCCACTTTATGGAAGACCAGTCTTCTGAGCATAGCATCCGATTGATCGTCTTTCTGCCATAAACATTTCAGAATTTGAGCAATCTAATCTAATGGACATTTCAGGTGCCAGTTATCTGTGGGGCACCTCTGATATGGTGAGCATTTAGTGAATTCCTCAGAGTAGCTTTATGCTCAGACATTGAGTCAGTGTCTGTTCTTGAATGTCGCCTGAAAGTACTTGCTTTGAATGGAAATGCATCTTGTAAAGAAATTTCCCGGGTCGTGTAGCTGATGCTATGCTCTGCGGTTAACTCACATTTCCTTCCTCCCCACAGTTGCTCTTCCTCACGGGCATCTATTTGCATTCTGCGCATTTATCTGACATGCCCTCATTGTTGGCAGTGTTGCTTCTAAACTACAGTAATTGCTGTTCTGATTTTTTTCTCCTCCAAATTCCAACACACTTCTGTCAGAGAGCAAAAATTAATGCAGATTTTTTTTTTCCAAACGTGATTTCATACAAAATTTCAGCTCCTACTGTGATACTAAAAGCCAAATGCTGAACACCAAGACTTATAAAAAAAATGTTTGTTCAAGAAAAGACTTTTCAAATGTTTTAATAACAAATAATGCTAGACATTTTATTCTTTGTTTCTCTGTGGATATACCCTACTGGCTCTTCAAGCTGTGCTTATATTTATGGCACAGTAAAATACAATGGCGGCGTCAGTGCTCAGAATACTAATGGCCTCCCGTTTATGGCGGTAAGGTTGGCTGCTTTCTTTTAATTGCTTGAAAACATCTAATTTGTTAGATGAGGTGTCATGTCATTGTCCTCGGGCGTCGGTAACTCATATCCACATTGGGAAAACTGCGTAGCCTGAAGGTAGAAGTATAAACAGATGACGTTTGTTCCCCTTTCTGCCTTCTTGTTAAGACCTTCTGAAGTTTTCTGAGATCAATAGTTAGAAGTTATTGTGAGAAAGGACATCAATGAAGATCTTCTGTAATACTGTTACTGTGCACTTGTCAATGCTGTGAAGGAGGAAGATAAGTAGAAGTAGGTGTAGCACCCTCTTAGAGTAGTATAGGAAGTTGGGTACATTTAGCTGTCTCCTCTGTAATCAGTGGAACAGGGGTTGATAGTTTAGGTCTGCTCAGTGTCTCACTGGCTGCTACTCTGATTGCTTCCCCCTGTATTCTAGAGGATTCTAGAATTATTTTAGGAGGAAGAAGAGAGTGAGCATCCTGAATATTTATGGAACTCCAGCCAATCCCTGGGGGAGGGGGGTGGGTGCCCAGTAGGTGGTGGGAAAGCCCAAAAAGAGTCTGATGCCTGAGGCAGGAAGACAGATTTAATTGGGTCCAGTCCATTTGAGGTCTCAGCTAAGCCTTAGCTGAGGGGCCAATCAGCAAGCTTAGTTCTGGAGTTGGCTTGGATCTGGAGATGCTCACTGGAGAGAGCCAGGAGAAAATGTGTGTGTAGGGGGGGGGGGGGGCTGTCCTTTAGTGGTGTGAGCCAATGGAAGCGTGAAGAAAATGCTTTGTATCTAGCTGTGTGTGCTGTAACTGGGGGAATGGTACTTAGTTCACCAGCAGCTTTTTAGGGGGTGTACTACATAGGTAAATGGTTATTTCAAGTTTTTTTTTTATGTGTAGAAAACCAAAATTTATTAAGTGGACCAAATTGAAAAATGAGCTCATGGTGGTAAAGGAATATACAGTATTGCAGATGTTTTTTTTTTCAAAAGCTTTATTTGAAGTATACAGGTACAAATACGGCTCGGTGTTGTAAAATGGTTATACATACACTATATTGTCAAAAGTATTGGGATGCCTGCCTTTACACACACATGAATTTTAATGGCATCCCAGTCTTAGTCCGTAGGGTTTCATATTGAGTAGGCCTTGGCCCATCCTTTGTAGCTATAACAGCTTCAGCTCTTCTGGGAAGGCTGTCCACAAGGTTTAGGAGTGTCTATGGGAATGTTTGACCATTCTTCCAGAAGCGCATTTGTGAGGTCAGACACTGATCTTGAACGAGAAGGCCTGGCTCGCAGTTTCCAATCAAATTCATCACAAAGGTGTTCTAGTGGGTTGAGGTCAGGACTCTGTGCAGGACAGCCAAGTTCCTCCACCCCAAACTAACTCATCCATGTCTTTATGGACCTTGCTTTGTGCACTGGTGCGCAGTCATGTTAGAACATGAAGGGGCCATCCCCAAACTGTTCCCACAAAGTTGGGAGCATGAAATTGTTCAAAATGTCTTGGCATGCTGATGTCATAAAAGTTCCCTTCACTGGAACTAAGGGGCCAAGCCCAACCCCTGAAAATCAACCCCACACCATAAATCTCCCCACCACCAAATGTGGACCAGTGCACAAAGCAAAGTCCATAAAGACATGGATGAGCGAGTTTGGGGTGGAGGAACTTGATTGTCCTGAACTCAACCTGATAGAACACCTTTGGGATGAATTAGAGCAGAGACTGCGAGCCAGGCCTTCTCGTCCAACATCAGTGCCTGACCTCACAAATGCGCTTCTGGAAGAATTGTCAAACATTCCCACAGACACACTCCTAAGCCTTGTGGACAGCCTTCCCATAAGAGTTGAAGCTGTTATAGCTGCAAAGGGTGGGCCAACTCAATATTTAACCCTATGGACTAAGACTGGGATGCCATTAAAGTTCATGTGTGTGTGTAAAGGCAGGTGTCCCAATACTTTTGACAATATATTTATGTAAAGGTATAACATAACAAAGGCAAACAATAACATCTAGTAATAAACAGGTGACCTACAGGAGTCACTACATTAACCAATATCATATGAAATTAGCTGTACCATAGTAAGAGTAGAGGTTCACATCTCATAATACACAGCAGAACATAGAATGAGAAAGCAGAATTATGATTTAATGGAGAAGTTGTTTAACCACTTCCCGACCGCCTGCCGTGTTTTCACGGCGGCAGTCGGGTTGCTGTATGCGAATCGCCGTAAAAAGACGGCGATCTGCGAACGGCCGCGAACGGCTCCTGAGGAGTGTGCCCGCGGCGAGCTACGATGAGCGGCCACAGGCAAAGAACGGGGAACCGCCGACGTAAACACGGCGGTTCCCCATTCTGACAGTGCAGCCATGGGAGATCTACTGATTCCTGTCACTGGGATCAGTTAGATCTCTCATGCCCATGGTAGCCCAACCCCCCACAGTAAGAACACACCCAGGGAACACAGTTAACCCCTAGCTCCCCCCCCAGGTTAACCCCTTCACTGCCAATGACATTTATACAGTAATCAGTGGACATTTAAATTTCTGATCGCTGAATAAATGTCATTGGTCCCAAAAAAGTGTCAAAAATGTCCGACATGTCCCCTGCAATATCGTAGTACTGCTAAAAATCGCAGATCACTGCCATTACTAGTAAAAAAAAAAAAAACCCAGAAATTAATTCTCATCATCCGTAAACGCGGCCACTTTTGCGCAAACCAATCAATAAACGCAGATTCTGATTTTTTTATCACAAATATGAGGAAGAATATAAATCGGCCCAAACCGGTGAAAAAAAATGTTTTTTTATATTTTTTTTGGATTTGAATTTTAGCAAAAAGTAAGAAATTTGGGTTTTTTTGCAAAATGGGCGCTCTTCTTTTGTTTATAGCGGCGATCAGAAATGACTCAAAGGCGATCAAATACCACCAAAAGAAAGCTCTATTTGTGGGAAAAAAGGACGCAAATTTTGTTTGGGTGCAACGTCGCACGACCGCGCAATTGTCAGTTAAAGCGACGCAGCGCCGAATCGCAAAAAGTGCTCTGCTCCTAAAGCTGGAAAACCTTCCGGTTGGTAAGTGGTTAAAGTGTCTGAAGATAATATGTGTGGTCATATGGTCTACTGTTCCACATAAATCCTCCTTTTGACAGCGATCAATATAAACCGAAGGTACAGTATATGCTAGGGGGTATCGTTGTTCATTCACCTAGCATAAAGGCAATATTTAGGTGTTTTCATAGGTGTGCGCAGCCTATTGCATTAGGATGTGCACCCCAAAGCTCAAACACACATGAACGCCACCTGCTGTCACAGGGAGGAGGCTCTGATGCTGGGAGACAGTTGATTGACAGCATATTAAGTTACATCCTAAATACGGCTGTAATAGGTTGCTAAATTTGAACCTAGCCTTTAATATAATGGTGGCATTTACACTGGTCACTGGCACCCCAACCACACACCTGGTGCCACCCCTGGGTAATGCTAATGCCCATGAGGTGACACCCGGCACACCCGGGAAACACCCTGCGTGCACGCCAATGGGTGTTTTCCAAGTGAATCTGGGATCTATCTGTGAGTTAGGGCTATAGAAAAATTATATAGGGTCAAGTCACATGAAAGATTCTAAAGAAAATTGGGGAGGATGTATAGAAAGGTATAGGGATCTAAAATGTAAATTGGCTTGGAGAATAAGGTGAAGAATATATTGAGCTCCAAATTAGTGGCTTTGCCTATGTAGAGGTGATGTCACCAATCTGCTGTAGGCAGGGGAAAGACACTTGAGAACACAGCCAGACCGGCATAAGCACTAGAAATGATATGATCACATGATTGCATGGATAGGTGTCGCTGGAGTTGCCATAGCGACCGGGCCCAATGCTGCAGGGGGCCCATAAGGGCTCTCTGTTGCTCAGCCGAATAGGCGCTGCAGGGAGCTTGCCACACTGTTTACACTGAAAGTGAAAGCAGTGTGTGTTGTGCTCTTTGTCTCCCCATACAGTGCAGTACCCGGCAGGAAGAGATAAGGTACTGCCATTTTTTAAAAGGCTATCTGCAATTCTGCATGTATGTGTGTGTGCATGTATGTGTGTATGCATTTATGTGTGGGTGCATGCATGTGTGTGTGCATGTATATGTGGGTGTATGTATGTGTGTGCAGGTATGTGTGTGCATGTTGGTGTGGATGCATGTATGTGTGGGTGCATGTATGTATGGGTGCATGTATGTGTGTGTGCATGTATCTGTGTGTGCATGTATATATGGGTGCATGTATGTGTGTGTGCCGTGTGTGTGTATGTACGTGGGTATATATGTACGTG
>BLSH010409872.1:57123-68327 GCA_018402905.1 Glandirana rugosa | reverse complement strand
CGATAAAAACCCGTTACTGGGTCATACCAGTACCGTGACTTTCTACAGTAACCCACGTTCACTTCATTACCCTAGCCTGTCGTCGGCCGTTCAAAACAGGAAAACCGCTCAGCACTCCGGGGAATGGTGACCTACTGCCCTTACTGTAACCTAAATCTAACACCCTCAAAAAACAAAAAATGAAAAAGTAATTTCCTGCACAGTTTTTAACACATTAGATGGGGAGTGAATAAGTGTACCCTCCCCAGCAAAGACTCCCGTGAGAAAAACCATTTCCGCCGAAGGTCTAGGATAATTCGGGTGTCGGACGTCAGGGAGTGTTCGTTGTCCGTGCGATCGTTCGGGTTCCGTCCGGACCCGGACTTTGTCCCGAAGTTCGGACGGACCAGCAGAACCCGAACTTCCAGGTGTTCGCTCAACTCTAGTTGTGAGGGACTGCAGGCTGTGGGCTTAATAGGATCTGGAAGCCGCCTTTACCAAAAAGAGTGCCCTCAGAAACGACCCCTCCCATGTGAATAAGTGAGGGGTAGATTACACAATTTTTGACACGTCCTTTAATGAAAAAGTAAAAAACAAAAAACTCCCACAATCTAAATCCAATGTCATTCCCGTCATCCAGTGGTAAGGGGCCTCACGACTCGCCAAAAGGACAAAACTTGCCGGCTGCTGTCCGATCCCATTACTTCACTTGCACCCAATGACATCTTTCAGTGCCATGACCATACTGGGTCATTGCCCAAAAATAGCCATGTAGCAAATTTGACCAATGATGTCATGCTATCACTTTGTTTACATGACTGGCTATTACCGGTCAGTACATTAAGGGGGTCAAGTGATGTCACTGGCTGCCATTGACACAGCAATTGCTGCCACCCACAGCTTCCTTAGCAACCATTGAAAGCAAGCAAAATGGACCTTAGTGCCGCTCTTTGCGTCAATGTATTATAAGCCTGTGGTGACTTAATGATGCACCCCAATTGAGGGTGTCTATGACGCCCTGGGTCCTTAGGGCCATTCAATCCCATCAGACTGACTATGGCTAGACCATTGAGTATTAGCAAGAATTTATTTTTCATTTTTTTTTTCAACTGCTGAGCCAACTCCACGGTGTTTGTAATAGGTCTTCAAGCAATTCTGCAGTTAGCTTCATTATGGAAAGCTACCATTATACGTATATTTAGTAAGCAGCTGAGACTTATCTTTTCTAGTGTCCCGTTCTTATGGGAATTTGGCCTTTCTGTGCTGTCAAGTGGAAAAGATATTGATGGATTTACATTAAATGACAAAAATAATGACCCTCAAGAGAAAAGCCATTGAGTATTGATGTAACCTAGCATGGGACTACATGACAATGAGCTGATAACTTATTTTGAAAAATAGGCAGGCCACAGAGACCTCTGTGTAATATTCCAAAGTATTTATGCAGCTTCTTTCTGGTAATTCAATGCAAAATGTGCAAAACGTTTATAAAAGTCACTAAACTGAGGGATGATTTCTTTTTTCATTCATTGTTAGCAGCTTAGTGGGAGACTATAATGAGAAGGGGTCAATGCAGGGTGGATAAAAATCAATAATTTTTTTTAAAAAAATCAGATTTTTCTTTTATTTAACCACTTCAGCCCCGGAAGGATTTACCCACTTCCCGACCAGGCCATTTTTTGCGATACGGCACTGCGTCGCTTTAACTGACAATTGCGCGGTCGTGCGATGTTGTACCCAAACAAAATTTATGTCCTTTTTTTCCCCCACAAATAGAGCTTTCATTTGGTGCTATTTGATCACCTCTGCGGTTTATATATTTTGCGCTATAAACAAAAAAAGAGCCACAGTTTTGAAAAAAACACAATATTTTTTACTTTTTGCTGTAAAACATATTTAAAAAAAAATATAAAAAAAAAATGTCTTCATCAGTTTAGGCCGATATTTACAACTGTGCTCATAAGTTTACATACCCTGGCAGAATTTATGATTTCTTGGCCGTTTTTCAGAGAATATGAATGATAACACAAAAACATTTCTTTCACTCATAGTTAGTATTTGGCTGAGGCCATTTATTATCAATCAACTGTGTTTACTCTTTTTAAATCATAATGACAACAGAAACTACCCAAATGACCCTGATCAAAAGTTTACATACCCTGGTGATTTTGGCCTGATAACATGCACACAAGTTGACACAAAGGGGTTTGAATGGCTATTAAAGATAACCATCCTCACCTGTGATCTGTTTGCTTGTAATTAGTGTGTGTGTATAAAAGGTCAATGAGTTTCTGGACTCCTGACAGACCCTTGCATCTTGCATCCAGTGCTGCACTGACGTTTCTGGACTCTGAGTCATGGGAAAAGCAAAAGGATTGTCAAAGGATCTGCGGGAAAAGGTATTTGAAGTGTATAAAACAGCAAAGGGATATAAAAAGATATCCAAGGAATTGAGAATGTCAGTCAGCAGTGTTCAAACTCTAATTGAAGTGGAAAATGAGGGGTTCTGTTGAAACAAAACCACAGTCAAGTAGACCAACTAAAATTTCAGCCACAACTGGGCTTTTTGCCAAGAGGAATGGGCAGCTTTACTATCTGAGAAAATAAAGAGCCTCGTCCACAAATACTACAAAAGAATTCACACTGTCATTGATGTTAAAGGGGGCAATACACGGTATTACGTTAAATTTTGGTCTCATCACTCCAAATGACTTTGTGCCAGAAGGTTTGAGGCTTGTCTCTGTGCTGTCTGCTGTATTATAAGCGGAATACTTTGTGGCATTTGCATAGTAATGGCTTTATTCTGGTGACTCGGCCATGTAACCCATCTTTCTTCAAGTGCTTCCTTATTGTGCATCTTGAAACAGCCACACCGCATGTTTTCAGAGAGACCTGTATTTCACCTGAAGTTATTTGTGGGTTTTTCTTTGCATCCCAAACTATTTTCCTGGCAGTCGTGGCTGGAATTTTAGTTGGTCTACCTGACTGTGGTTTGGTGTAAACAGAACCCCTCATTTTCCACTTCTTGATTAGAGTTTGAACACTGCCGATTGGCATTCTCAATTCCTTGGATATCTTTATACCTTTAATAGCCATTCAAACCTCTTTGTGTCAACTTGTGTGCATGTTATCAGGCCAAAATCACCAGGGTATGTAAACTTTTGATCAGGGTCATTTGGGTAGTTTCTGTTGTCATTATGATTTAAAAACAGTAAACACAGTTGATTGATAATAAATGGCTTCAGCCAAACACTTACCATGAGTGAAAGAAAAGTTTTTGTGTTATCATTCATATTCTCTGAAAAATAGCCAAGAAATCATAAATTCTGCCAGGGTATGTAAACTTATGAGCACAACTATATTCTGCTACATATTTTTGGTAAAAAAAAATTGCAATAAGCATATATTGATTGGTTTGCACAAAAGTTATAGTGTCCACGGAAGGCCTTTCAGTGGACCCGACGGTGACAAACTCAACCTGAATTGAGAGGTTCGGGCCCTCTGGGGAGGATATAGCGGGGATGGGGCCCCTCAGCTCTCGGCACAGATTGTTCCCATTAGGGGTGCCGGGAGCCTGGGAGTAACCCATCAGGATCTCTTCTGTGTGGGAGCTCCTTGGGGTGTCCCTTAGGAGTTCTTCGTCCCTGTGGGGCGGGAGTCAGAGGGCTCGTAATTATCTAAAGGTTATGTATTGAAGGCTTAGCTGATTTAAACTCTTCACCAAAAGCTGACACAGAAATCTTAGGTATTAATATTGCAGGGATCCAAATCTTTCTCCGTCTGCCTGTAAGCCTATTATAGTCAACTCAATCCTTTTCTCTCCACACCTTTTGCTTCCCAATGTTGACTTTACCCACCGTCATCTTGTTACAGGTAAATCTGAAACGAATCTGTTATTTTACTGTTTGATTATACCGGGCTGATCGCTGTAACGTGTTCTATGGTTTTTATGTTATGTTCTGTAACACAATCTTCAATCTTCAATAAAAATATTGAAATTAAAGTGTTATAGTGTCTACAAAATAGGGGATTGAGTTATAACATTTTTATTGTTATTTTTTTTCACTAGTAATGGTGGTGATCTGCGATTTTTATCGGGACTGCAATATTGCTGTGGACAGATCGGACACTTTTGACACTTTTTTGGGACCATTGCCATTTATACAGCGATCAGAGCTAAAACTACTGATTACTGTATAAATGTCACTGTGAGGGAAGGGGCTAACACTAGGGGGCAATCAAGGGGTTAAGTGTTCCCTAGGGAGGTGTTTCTAACTGTGGGGGGATTGGACTGACAGGGAGTAGAGAGAGATCACTGTTCCGAATTACTTGGAACAGCAGATCTCGCTCTACTTCCCTGACAGATCCCCGTTCTGTCTCTCTCAGGAGCAATCTCCGGTAGTCAGCCGGCCACGCACATCGGTTTCAGCGTTGCACCGCGGGCGCATCCCTTATAGCTCTTAAACGTACAATAAGACGTACAATAACGGCCGCAGTACATCTGCAGTGGCTGGTCGGCAAACAGTTGAATCTGATTTTTTTGATTTTTATCATATTTATTTTAACCACTTCAGCCCCGGAAGGATTTCCCACTTTAGGACCAGAGCACTTTTTGCGATTTGGCACTGCGCCGCTTTAACTAGCATTTGCACGGTTGTGCGACGTTGTACCCAAACGAAATTGACATCTTTTTTTTCCCATCAATAGAGCTTTCTTTTGGTGGTATTTCTTTACCTCTGTGTCACTTTTGATCACCGCTATAAACAAGAAAAAAAGCGACAATTTTGAAAAAAAAAAACATTTCTTACTTTTTGCCAAAATACATATCCAAAAAAAAAAAAACATAAAAAAATAATTTATTCATCAGTTTTGGCCGATATATATTCTACATAATTGTGGTAAAAAAAATTGCAATTGGCGTATATTGATTTGTTGCTGCGTTGACAAACCTTGAGAATTGAGTTTTTCCTTTTTTTTAATAGTAATGGGAGCGATCTGCGATTTTTATCGGGACTGTGATATTGTGGCGGACATGTCAGACATTTTTGACACTTTTTTGGGACCAATGACATTTATACAGTGATCAGAAATTTAAATATCCACTGATTACTGTGTAAATGTCATTGGCGGGGAAGGGGTTAACTGTGTTCCCTGGGTGTGTTCTAACTGTATGGGGGCCGGGCTGCCAGGGGCATGACAGATCTAACTGATCTCGATTACAGGGATCAATAGATCTGTGTCATGCTGTCTGTCAGAACGGGGAACCGTCTTGTTTACATCTGCGGTTCCCCGTTCTTCCTGTGTAGTAAGCAATCGTGGCCAGTGGTGGACATCGAGTGCGCCCGACCCATAGCAACAATGAGGAAGCATGCAGCGGGCATGAGAGCACTCGCCCCCTACCCGCGCCTGCACAAATTGCCGTTTATGAATGGCGATTCGCGTTACGCTGCCACTCTGCAGCAGTAAATGTACGCGAGCCAGTCGTTAACCGGTTAATATAATGCTTTTAGAGTAAAAATCTATCTAAAGATAGTTTTCTATTTAGGATACATTAATAATTTAGTTTATTCAGCATGAAATGGAGCTTAGTTATGTAGCATGAGGCTGTAAATTCTGCAATATTTACATTTTTGGTAAACTCATTCAATGAATCCAAGCTCTGCAAGCTGAGATAACATGCGCTGCATTGATGCATTCACACAATTTCACAGTAACCATGAGATAAAACAGAGTTTGTGTATGTATGACTGAATCGGTTCTGATATCGCTGTTTTACTAAGCTGACAGCTTATTGTTCTAAATAGGAAATCTTCATTTTGCTTGCAAATATTAAAAATTCTAACTACCAGCAAGAATAAGTCCTTACATTTAAAGAGCACCTGTCATTTCACATCCATCATGGCAGCGCCTGTTAGAGGGCATCCACTCACCTACTGCTGCCACATCCCTCACCTTGTTGTGTCACTGCCGCATCACCGGCCGTCCCATTAAATGTGAATGGGATTGTCGGTGAGTCAAGAGCGGGTCAGAGGAGGAGCCGTTGCGGAACGGAGATGACAGTTGCTCTTTAACCACTTCAGCCCAGGAAGGATTTCCCACTGTAGGTCCAGAGCACTTTTTGTGATTCAGCACTGCGTCGCTTTAACTGACAATTGCGCGGTCATACGATGCTGTATCCAAACAAAATTGACGTCCTTTTTTTCCCACAAATAGAGCTTTCTTTTGGTGGTATTTGATCACCTCTGCGTCATTTCTGATCACCGATTCATAAACAAAAAAAGAGCGTCAATTTTGCAAAAAATCCAATATTTCTTTCTTTTTGCTAAAATACATATCCCAAAAAAAATCAAGCAAAAAAACAAAAAAAAAATGTATTAATTGGTTTTGGCCAATTGGTTTGCGCAAAAGTTACCGCATTTATGAACTATGAGAATTAATTCATGGGGATTTTATTTTTTTTACATTTTTTACTGGTAATGGCAGCGATCTGCGATTTTTAGTGGGACTGCGACATTGCAGCGGACATGTTGGACAATTTTGACACTTTTTTGGGACTATTGACATTTACAGTCAGGTCCATAAATATTGGGACATCGACACAATTCTAATCTTTTTGGCTCTATACACCACCACAATGGATTTGAAATGAAACAAACAAGATGTGCTTTTACTGCAGACTTTCAGCTTTAATTTGAGGGTATTTACATCCAAATCAGGTGAACGGTGTAGGAATTACAACAGTTTGTATATATGTCTCCCGCTTTTTAAGGGGCCAAAAGTAATGGGACAGATTTACAATCATAAATCAAACTTTCACTTTTTAATACTTGGTTGCAAATCCTTTGCAGTCAATTACAGCCTGAAGTCTGGAACGCATAGACATTACCAGACGCTGGGTTTCATCCCTGGTGATGCTCTGCCAGGCCTCTACTGCAACTGTCTTCAGTTCCTGCTTGTTCTTGGGGCATTTTCCCTTCAGTTTTGTCTTCAGCAAGTGAAATGCATGCTCAATCGGATTCAGGTCAGGTGATTGACTAAACCATTGCATAACATTCCTCTTCTTTCCATTAAAAATTCTTTGGTTGCTTTCGCAGTATGCTTCGGGTCATTGTCCATCTGCACTGTGAAGCGTTGTCCAATGAGTTCTGAAGCATTTGGCTGAATATGAGCAGATAATATTGCCCCAAACACTTCAGAATTCATCCTGCTGCTTTTGTCAGCAGTCACATCATCAATAAATACAAGAGAACCAGTTCCATTGGGAGTCATACATGCCCACGCCATGACACTACCACCACCATGCTTCACTGATGAGGTGGTATGCTTTGGGTCATGAGCAGTTCCTTTCCTTCTCCATACTCTTCTCTTCCTATCACTCTGGTACAAGTTGATCTTGGTCTCATCTGTCCATAGGATGTTGTTCCAGAACTGTGAAGGCTTGTTTAGATGTTGTTTGGCAAACTCTAATCTGGCCTTCCTGTTTTTGACGCTCACCAATGGTTTACATCTTGTGGTGAACTCTCTGTATTCACTCTGGTGAAGTCTTCTATTGATTGTTGACTTTGACACACATACACCTACCTCCTGGAGAGTGTTCTTGATCTGGCCAACTGTTGTGAAGGGTGTTTTCTTCACCAGGGAAAGAATTCTTTGGTCATCCACCACAGTTTTGTTCCGTGGTCTTCCGGGTCTTTTGGTGTTGCTGAGCTCACCGGTGCGTTCTCTCTTTTTAAGGATGTTCCAAACAGTTGATTTGGCCACACCTAATGTTTTTGCTATCTCTCTGATTGGTTTGTTTTGTTTTTTCAGCCTAATGATGGCTTGCTTCACTGATAGTGACAGCTCTTTGGATCTCATATTGAGAGTTGACAGCAACAGATTCCAAATGCAAATAGCACACTTGAAATGAGCTCTGGACCTTTTATCTGCTCATTGGAAATGGGATAATGAGGGAATAACACACACCTGGCCATGGAACAGCTGAGCAGCCAATTGTCCCATTACTTTTGGTCCCTTAAAAAGTGGGAGGCACATATACAAACTGTTGTAATTCCTACACCGTTCACCTGATTTGGATGTAAATACCCTCAAATTAAAGCTGAAAGTCTGCAGTTAGAGCACAGCTTGTTCATTTCATTTCAAATCCATTGTGGTGGTGTACAGAGCCAAAACGATTAGAATTGTGTTGATGTCCCAATATTTATGGACCTGACTGTATCAGAGCTATGAAAATGCACTGATTACTGTGTAAATGTCACTGGCAGGGAAGGGGTTAACACTAAGGCACGCTCTAGGGATTAACTGTGTTCCCTGGTATGTGTTGCTTACTGTGTGGGGGCTTGGCTGACTGGGGGAGAAGAGTGATCGCTGCTCCCATGCACAGGGAGCCTACGATCACACTCCTTCCACACTGGCAGAACGGGGATCCGCTTGTTTAGTTTAGTGGTCCCCGTTCTGTCACTAAGTCCACCCAACCCGCTCCCTGGCTCCCTGTAACACAGCAAGCGTGTGGTCGGCTACTGGTTAACAATGGGCACACTCATGGAATGGTGACAAACTACAATACTTAAAAATCTCCATAGATGCTTTAAAAATGTTTACAGGTTCCCTGTTTAGAGTTACATAGGAGGTCTAGCTTTTGCACGTGAGCACAGAGGGATGAGGGGGGGGGCACTTGAATTTTTTCTTTACATTGTTCCTTCAGTTTATTTTTTTTTGTAAACATTCCTTGTAATAGAAATAAGGATGACCGGTCCCCTTTATGGAGAGATCTGGGGTCAAAAACCCCAAATCTCTTCTTTACCTTTATAACGCTATCGGTAACCAGTCCTTGCACATATGGCTCTACTGATGCTCAATAGGTGTGTGAATGTCCCAGACTCACTTGCTTGGAAATGTCCCAGGCATTTGCCTTCTCATGGTGAAAGCCCTTTTTTCTGGATGGCGGTGGATTATTTATGGGCGCCAGTCACTTTGAATACATTTTAGATGTTTTCATAATGCATGAAGAATGGGAAGGAGGGTGGAGGTAACACAGAATACCTGAGGTTAACCACTTGCTTACTGGGCACTTAAACCCCCCTCTTGCCCAGACCAATTTTAGGCATTCCGCGCTGTCGCATTTTGAATGACAATTGCACAGTCGTGCGACGTTGTACCCAAACAAAATTTTTATCATTTTTTTCCCACAAATAGAGCTTTCTTTTGGTGGTATTTGATCACCTCTGCGTTTTTTATTTTTTGCGCTATAAACAAACAAATGCAACGATTTTGAAAAAAGAACAATATTTTTTACTTTTTGCTATAATACATATCCAAAAAAAAAAAAATATATATTCATTGGGTTTGGCCGAGATATATTCTTTTACATATTTTTGGTAAAAAAAAAATCACAATCGCCATTTATTGATTGGTTTGCGCAAAGTTTATCGCGTCTACAAACTATGGGAATTAATTTATGGTGTTTTTATTATTATTTCTTTTTTTTTACTAGTAATGGCGGTGATCTGCGATTTTTATCAGGACTTTGATATTGGGGTAGACATGTAGGACATTTTTTACACTTTTTTGGGACCAATGACATTTATACAGCGATCAGAAATTTAAATGTCCACTGATTACTGTATAAATGTCATTGGCAGGGAAGGGGTTAACCTGCAGGGGGCAGTGAAAGGGTTAACTGTGTTCCCTGGGTGTGTTCTAACTGTGTGGGGGTGGGGCTGGCAGGGACATAACAGATCTAACTGATCCCAGTGATCAGTAGATCTGTCATGTCCCCTTCACAGAACAGACAATTCTGCAGCTCTGACAGGCGATCGTGGGTCAGGAGCAGACATCGAGTCTGCCCGACCTGCGTGCACGCCTGCACAGCATGCGGCGGCCGCGCGCACCACCACCTGTGAGTGTGCGCCGGGAGCGTGCACAAGGGCGGACGTCCTCCCGGCAATTGAGATCCGCGATGTAGCTGTCTTTCGGCTATAGCGCGGATCTGAAGGGGTTAACCATACACAGTCCCTGGTCCCATTCATGGTCTTCTCACAAATATCATTCCTTCTGTCACAGAACTCTGCTGGATGGAATACATCTCATAAATGTGGCTCCTTGTCAACTGAGGTTCCTGTATATTCTCAGGCTTAGACTGGGTTCACACTGAACACCAGACCGGCTCACAGCAGGAGTCCAGTGCATTCCGGTTCACCGTTTCAGGTCCAATTTCAGCCCGATTTTTGGGCTGAATTCGGACCTGAAACAGACCAAAAGATGCACAGGACTCCTGTGCAAATTCACACCGGAGCCGCTCTGGAGTTATGTGAACCCGGCTCCATAAAGAGCCGGTCAAAATCTCCTGCTATTGCGAATTGGATGCGGAGAAGCATTGAGCTCATTGAGTCATTTGTTGCTACTTTCAGTTGTCGCTAGTTTCAATAAAACGACCAATTCACCTTTATTTTGTTTCTCATTGGATAGCGGGTGCTCCTTTCACCTACCCCTACAAGTATATACGGTAATGACCCTGAGGCCATACCCAGAGGTAGTAGCCCAAGCTCCCTCAAAGAGTTCACCGCCACTCTTCTGCCAATTGGGACCATAATTATAGTGAGTGAACTCTTCCAACCCACCACCACCATTACCCATTCACTCAACTGAGTGAGTCAGTACACCGTGATCTCCAACCTTGAAGAGCTATTTGTAAAAGAGGGAGAGGGAGGACGCAGGACAGATGGGGAGGGTGAAGTTGTGTCTTTTATATCTGCCTGGAGTTCAGCTTTAAGTGTCTACTTTTATTTCAGCACCTCCATGCCATAAATCATTAGAGTGAGTAATATAAAACACTGAGCACAGAACTATTAAACCACCAAAGTAATCAAACTTTTCCCATTCTCTGCATCTCTCCAGTTGCTAAATTGCACTTTGATAACTGTGAATATGCCGGTGTCATCTTATTGCAAATGTACGGCTGGCCCGCTTTGGATAGCACTTCGAATGAAACAATGACCTTGTTTGTATTCAGGATGCTGTTTAACTTTAATTTTCTGTTCAACTTTGATTTGTAATGTCGTTCCCAGCAATGGATTCCTATCATTGTTATCCATCTCCCGATAGCTCTTGAGAAATGAAACTATGTTTTTTTCCCCTCCGATTCCTTTCCAGCACATTAATTGGAAATTGCTGTATTTAATTTCAGTTGATATTACAATAAACGACCGGCGCCCACACTTGTGCAA
>BLSH010409872.1:19445-30282 GCA_018402905.1 Glandirana rugosa | reverse complement strand
TCGTAAGCGTACTAACAGTTTTTTATTTGGAACATTAATCTCAACTCGCTTGGAGACCTTCAAGCCCAAGACGACCAGGCAGGCTTGAAGCCCTGTTTCAGGCCCAGGCCCAGGCCTGCCTTGGGCTTGCTAGCGTGCCTGTTGCTTGGGGTAACTTTAGTTACCCCTGGGCTTGAAAATCCGTGTTTTTACCGACATTGTTTCAGGACCTTTCGGGATCTCCCGACGTTTTCCTGCATTTTACCCCCTTTCCCATCCCGTTCACGGGATGTTTTTTTACCCCTGTCCCTTTATTGAAATTTATAAATTTTTTTTTATTTTTGCCACATTCACCTCCATTTTTGCTTTTTTTATGTTTTTATTTTTTTTTAAATATTTAAAGTTATTTCCCTGTCCCCATTTTTTTGTAGGGCACTTGCCCTACCCTTTCCCCCATTTTACGTCCTTTTGCAGCCCTCTAGGGCTTTCCAGGACTTTGTTACAGCCATTTTTGTGCCTAAAAGTTCGGGTCCCCATTGATTTCAATGGGGTTCGTTGTCCGTGCGATCGTTCGGGTTCCGTCCGGACCCGGACCCGGACTTTGTCCCGAAGTTCGGACGGACCAGCAGAACCCGAACTTCCAGAGGTTCGCTCAACTCTAATTACAAGGTTTATTTTTTGACAATCATGCGAATGCTGGCATAATTGCACAGAGATTTTTATTTTATTTTATAAATAGAGTATACAAGCTTCTTGAAAGATAATGTGGAATTATTTATAAACTAAAAATGTGTTAGTTTTGGAGTTATTCTGTATTACCGATAGGCTGCTCCAGGTGAGGCAATCTAGGTGGTGCAAATTCCAAACATCCCACGGGATGCATGCCCTGCTGTTGCTGCAGTGTACACTTGTATGAAGAAAATGAGGATTGGCTGCACTCCCGACTGAATGCAATTAGTATTTTATTTCAAAAGATCATAAAATCAATTCCAAAGAGCATGTGTTAGGAAAAAGCATCAGTCCAGATGCTTTCTGGCCATTTCCGCAGTGGTGCGCGCGCTTGTGCGCGTTCGCACGCGTCCTTGCCCGTCCACACACGCGCCGGAAACTGCGCCAAACGGCGATATTTAAACCCTCTGCTCCCAGCAGTAAGTGCTGTCCGTTCTACAGCGTCTGTGACCTGTGAGCCCCAGCTCAAACCTTCTGTTCCTGTACTACTCTGCTTCCTGTTTGACCAGGTTTGACCTGACCTGCTGATCTGCTGCCTGCACCGACCCCGGCTATCTACGACCCTCCGATTGTCTGCTCCCTTTGTACTTCTGCTGCCCGCCTGATAACGAACCTTGCTTGGACTTGACCACCCTTCTGCCTGACCCATCTTTACCGCACTGCCTGCCCATTGCCGACCCAGCCTGCACGACCATCCCTCTAACCAGTGACCATCTAGCCCTCATGCCATCCCGCACTCTTGGACTTCTGTCTGCTCTACCAGGGGTCCTTGAATCAGGTGCGCAAGAGCGGTTGTTCCCTGCACAAGACAGACTCCACCACCAGGACCGTGACAGCATGAGGAACAGACAAGAAAAGGTAATGCGTTTCACGCATCTAGCGTGCTTCATCAAAACTAGGGAGTTATTCACTTCTCTGAAGTTTTGCCAAACTGTTGTGGTGAATTTTCACCATTAGTAGAAAAAGAAAACAACATTAACCACTTGCCTACTGGGCACTTTTACCCCCTTCCTGCCCAGGCCAATTTTCAGCTTTCAGTGCTGTTGCACTTTGAATGACAATTTTGCGGTCATGCAACACTGTACCCAAATTAAATGTTTATCATTTTTTGACAAAAATACTGCTTTCTTTTGGTCGTAGACTGAAAATTTTGAAAAGAAAAGTTTTTCTTAGTTACTGATATAAAATTTTGTACATAAGTAGTTTTTCTCCTTCACTGATGTGCGCTGATGAGGCTGCACTGATGGGCACTGATAGGCTGCAGTGATATGGGGCACTGATGGACACTGATGGGTGGCACTGATAGGCAACACTGATGGGCATTGATAAGCAGCAAAGATGGGCACTGATAGGCGGCAATAATAGGCAGCACTGTTGGGCACTGATAGATGGCACCAATAGGCATCACTGATGGGCACTGATTGGCAGCACTGAAGGGCACTGGTTGGCAGCACTAAAGAGGCCGCGCTGATAATCAGGACACTGATGATCAGTGCCCTAATTATCAGGGTAGATGTCCCCTTGTAGCAGCAGCTTCTATACCGCCCACTGAAAAGTGATCCAGCACAGATCATAGGGTGGTAGGCACTGCTACCCATGTGAAAGAGCCCTTTAAAACCAGATTTTGGTCATATTATTTGAGATTTATTGCCTGAGTGTGCAGAGTGGTGGGTCCAGAGAACATAGGGGATGTACAATTCGGTGGGAACACCAGGAACAGGGCAGGTGCAAGTATTTTTGACACCCTAGGCGAAACCTCATTTTGCCGCCCCCCCTTTGGCTCTGCCCCTGACTCCACCCCCTTTGCCCTGTCAATGTATATGATGGAGGTGGCGGAGGTAGAGATTTTTTGCAGAGCCTCTCTACCCATTTCTTTAGCCATGGTCCACAGGCCCGCACCTGTGCCCCTGGATCCACCTAATTTTACTGCCCTGGGGTGCTGCCAGCCACGGCTCTCCAGTGACATGAGTGATTGATGCAGAGCAGTGAAGGATCAACAGCGGATGGGCACCCCTGGTGGTAGTGGCGCCCTAGGCGGCCACCTACTCCGCCTAGTGGTAGAGCCGGCCCTGACCAGGAATGAAGATCTCAGAGAAAGTCTCCCACCAAAAGTAAAGTACTAGTCAGAACCTCCATATTTAGAAAGTCTGGCATGAACTATAATAATGGAAGGTCAGAGATAAACCTATATAAAGGTATTGCTTTTATTTAAACAGTGCATCCAAAAGAGGAAAAAGACTCCGGTTGAACATTTTACATGTTTATCACTGATGTTTTTGTTTAGCTTTGTATTAATATTCCTTTAAAAAATTGTTCACATCAACCTTGATGATATTTATGTTTAATTGCCCTTTAAAGCACAAGTACATGTCACAAAAGAATGCCACTTATGAAAGAAATGTGACAGCTTTGCAATAACTGCTAAGAGACTTTAATCAACAAAAACAAGTGCCCACCGAAAACAAATCAATTAACTGGGAGGAAAATACATTTCATTTTCCGAGGGATGGACTCTTGTGGTATCAGGAAAAGACAACCATTAGTTGAACTGAAATTCTTAATAATAAACACTCTTCCCTTGTTCCTGTAGGACGGATCCTTTACTATGAGAAAAAAAATAGGAGAGCACTAATGACAAACATCGGAGCCAGGTGTACATCCGAAGAGTACCTGACCATTACTAAGGATCCAAATGTATCTGGGTTCAGTTCAGAGTATGTTCTGCAAACCTTACCAAAGTTTGAATGCCAAACATTGCTGGAGTCACTGGGGTCCAAATCCTAGAAAGGGTGATTTTTTTTAGACGTATAGGTATAAGATTTTCAAATAAAGGACAAGGGCGGCTGAGCACTGCTCTGGGGAACATGAGAAACCTCATGAGCATGCTCCCCCCTTCTTCCTGAACCATACCAGGCCACATGCTCTCAACATGGGAAGGGTACTAGGCCCACCCGTGGCCCAACGGTTGTGGGGGCATGCAGGTGGGGGCTTATCGGAATCTGGGAGCACCCTCTAAAATAAGGCATCCCTGGCCCCATTCAGCTACTAGGCCAGGAAATTTCATTGTTCAGTGACATCAGTCAGCATCCATGGGATGCAGCCAGTGCCCTGGTAACCAAAAGTCCTGAGTAGGAAACTGTTAGTAGCAATAGTAATACTGCCACTGAATGAATGACTTTCCTGTAGCCAGAGGTTTGATTTTGGTGGGTGAGTGAACAGGCTATTTAGTTTTCCAGCTCTGTACTCAACTAACAGCCAGAACTTGCGGTGAACCCTATATTGCAGGATACGCCAAACCCCATCTCAGTGACAGAGAGATGTCTTGCACATCCAACCAAGATTAATGGAGATGGTACAGTTACAATACAATACAATACAGGAGGGCTCCTGCTCTTCTAAATTTACAATCTAAAGGGATAGGTAAGTGATACAAATGGTAATAACAGTATTGATGGAGAAAGTAAAATTCCAATTGTTAGATAGAGATGGGAAAGGCTTCCCTAAAGGAGATGAGTTTTCAAAGATTACCTGAAGGTGGGCAGAGTAGGAGATTGGGGTAGGGTGTTCCAGGGAATCAGATAAGCTCTGGAGAAGCCCTGGAGATGAACATGGGAGGAGGTGAAAAGAGCGCCAGAGAGCAGTTGTTAGGAGGTGACAAGGCTGATGATGTAGCTTGGGACAGATTTGTGGATGGCTTTATATGTTGTAGTTAGTATTTTATGCACTGGGCAAGTGAAAGCCAGTGCAGAGATTGGCAGAGAGGGGTGATGGACACTGAATGTTAGTAGGTGGATGAGTCTGTCAGGAACATTCAGGATAGACTCAAGATGAGCCTGTGCAGAGGTAGGCCTACTAAGAGGTATGTACAATAGTCCAGATTTGGATCATCTATTTTTAAAGGGTTGGGTAGACTAAAACATTGAAAAATGTGCATGCATTGGAAATGTACTGAAATTGTTTTTATTTTGCCCAGCCATACTGTTCTCCTATTTTTCTTTTCAATCATTTTTATTGGGGTTTTTCACAATAACAGAAGGGAAAAGTGCTATTAGCCAGAATCTGTCATACAACGAAACATGCATAGGATAATCATTTAAACACGTGCATATGACATAAGAGTTTCATTGTATAAATAGGTAGTTCCAGTTCGCTGTGGGCATAGTTCCCTCTAATTTTGGGTGGGATGCTAGATAATGTTCAATTCCATAGTATGTGAGAAAGTCTGAATTAGGTATTTTGAGGGTTTCTCTTGCTTGTGCGAAGGGTAGGGGGATTATTGTAGCTCTTAGGGTTGTTACATCCTGCGATTGGTCATCCAGCCAAGTGGGTATGTTTAGGTCAGGAATTAAATGATGGAGAGTCTGTAGTGGCATCTGAATGGTCTTAGTAGGGATGTTTGCTCATCTGTTGTGTACTAGTAGTTCCCAAGTATTTGCTGATGCTTGCATTGATGGGGGGTAATGTGTGATGGTGATGTGTCTGACCGTGGACCATTTTCCTGGGGTCATATTGGTTTCTATGACCCCCCAGTGTGTGGTTGGATCTGGAAGCATCCATTCTTTAAGTTGTGAGATAACAGTAGCCAAGTAATAATCCTTTTAAGTTTGGTGTGCGAAGCTCTCTGTTTTTTCCCTTGCCAAATGAATCATTGTATAATAGATTGGAGAGATTTAGGATACTTAGTAGTGAGGGGAAGAAGAGGTACCCGAAATATGTACAGTATTCTTGGCAAGACCAGCATTTTAAAAGCAGCCAGGCGACCGACCATGAAAGTTCATAATTGGCTAGTTTTGCTGTTTTTTGCTGTACCATGCGTTTGACTGTTGTATAGTTGGTATCGAGTAATGATTTGGTAGAGCTTGTGAGTGTAATCCCTAGGTATGTGATACCTTTATTTGCCCATGAATACGGGTACATGTTTCGTAGTATATTGCTAGTTATTCCATCAATACCAAGGTCTAGTATAAAGGATTTGCACTCATTTACTTTATAATATGAAATGGAACTGAATCTTTGTAGTAAAGTCTGTACTGAAGCCAGCAAAGTGAGTGGATTGGTGATTACCAAGATCACATCATCAGCAAATAAGTTTACTTTGTGTTCTGTGGTTCCAATTTTATTGCCAGATATTGATTTGTTAGCGCGTATATGTTCAGCAAACGGTTCAATGAAAAGATTAAATATAAGAGGGGATAGGGGGCATCCCTGCCTTGTACCATTGTTAATCACAATGGCTTTGAGAGCATCTCTGAGGTGTAAACTTGGGCAGATGGGGTGGAATAGAGTGCTAGGATAGGGGAAAGGATATGTCCCTGGAATCCAAATTTGGTTAGGGTTGCTTGAAGGTAGGTCCAGTGCACCCTATCGAACACCTTCTCTGCGTCCAGGCAAAGAAGCAGAGAAGTGGAGTGGAGTTATGATTGCTTTTAACATTTCTGTAGGGAGATAGGAGGAGGCAGCGCTGTTATATAGGTGTGTCATGTGGGGGACTAGTGAGTTTTTAAACTGTTTGTAATAATCCCCTGTGAATCCGTCAGGGCCTGGGGATTTGTTTGGGGGAAGTAATGAGATAACTTCCAATACTTCTAGCGCCGTAAACAGGGCGTTTCATTTGTCTAATTGTTCCGGTTGTAATTTGGGGAGGTTAACTTCCTGTAGGAAGGAAACTATCTCCACTGAGGTCGGTTGTTTGGTGGTAGGGTTGTCCTTGAGGTTGTAAAGAGAATGCTAGTGGTGGCTGAATGCGTAACCTATAGCTTTTGGGTCATAGAACTTCAGTTTAGTGGCTGGGTGGTATAAGTAAGGGATTTTGGTTTTGTTATGGAAACCCTTGATTTTGCAGGCCATGACTTTCCCCGCTATATAGAATTTTTGGATTCTTGGTCTCTAATGGTGTTTGTGAGAATGTTTAAGCGCTGTGTTCTCTTCCTTCTCTCTCTTGCACTCAGCTGGATGAGGATTCCTCTTAGTTTCTTAGATTCTTCCAGTTTGCCACGAATATGATTGGAGTAGGTGGGAGAGAGGAGAATAGATGCGCCCCAACACTTGCTTTAGAATAGATGCGTTGGCTCTCCAGAGTCTTGCAGAGGGACCCGTCGGCAGGGAGTCTTTTGTGATGGTGATGGGGGCATGATCAGACCATGTGATTGTAAAAATGCTGGATTCTAAGATTTTGGGTAAAGTGTATTTATCCATGAGAAAATAGTCTATACAAGAGTATGTGTTATGTGGATGGGAAAAGAAGGTGTAATCCCATTCTGTGGTATGATGACACCTCCATACATCCTATAGATAAATATTACTAATAAATGTACCCATGGGGGAAGGAGATCTGGTTGAGCGGGAGAATGCGTCCACCAAGTTGTCTGGGACTATATTGAAATCTCCACATATGACAAGGCGTCCTTGGCAAAATTTGTTTATTTTTTTTCATGAGTTTCCTCAAAAATCCAATTTGCCCAGAGTTAGGGGCATAGACATTAACAATGGTAAATCTGGAATTGTCTATGGAACAGTCAAGAAGTAAGTTTCTGCCCTCGGGATCCGCTAGGGAGTTATGGCAAGTAGAGGAGATGCCGCTTTTTAGAGCTATAAGCACTCCGTTTTTTTTAGAGGGGCCTGAAGTTGCATATACAGTCAGGTCCATAAATATTGGAACATCAACACAATTCTAATCTTTTGGCTCTATACACCACCACAATGGATTTGAAATGAAACTAATAGAGTTGAGCGGACACCTGGAGGTTCGAGTTCGTCGGGTTCGGCCGAACCTCGTGAAACCGTTCGGGTTCGGTACCGAACTTGATCCGAACTTGACCCCGGACACCGAACCCCATTGAAGTCAATGGTGACCCGAACTTTTGGGCACAAAAATGGCTGTAAAAAAGTAATGGAAAGGGCTAGAAAGCTGCAAAAGGAAGCAACATGGAGGTAAGAGTAGGACAAGTGCCCTGCAAACAAATGTGGATAGGGAAATAACTTAAAATCAACTAAAAAAAAGAAGGAGGAGGTGGATGTGGAGTAGGAGCCTAGAGGTTGACTAGGCCGTGACCGTGGCAGTGTAGGCGGAAGTGGCGGTGGTGGAGGAGAGGGAGGAGGAAGAGGAGGAGGTAGCCAACACTGTTTTTTGTTTGTTTGGTATTTTTTTAGAATTGGGGTAGCCCCCAAAATATTGAGACATATTCAAAAGAAACAAGTATACCAAGGCTGTGTAAGGCCGGTCTAAATGTCTATTCTGCACAAGGTACAGACAAGTCTTGTGGGATCCATGCCTGGTTCATTTAAATAAACGTTAGCTTGTCCACAGGCGGCTGCTCTTGTCTGTGATAACGCCCCCCGCCGTGCTAAACACACGTTCAGACAATACACTGGCTGCAGGGCAGGCTAGCACCTCCAAGGCATACAGGGCAAGCTCAGGCCATGTGGCCAATTTGGAGACCCTGAAGTTGAATGGGGCAGACCCATCAGTCAGTACTTGTAGGCGTGTGCACACATACTGTTCCACCATGTTGCTGAAATGCTGCCTCCTGCTAAGATGTCGCCTATCAGCTGGTGGTGCTGTTTGTGGTGGCGTGCTGCTGACAAAGCTTTTCCACACTTCGGCCATGCTAACCCTGCCTTCTGAGGTGCTGGCGGTGCCACAGCTGCGTTGGTCACCTCTTCCTCCTCCTCCTCCTCTGCCTTCGCCTTGTGCTTCCACTGAGCCCCCGGTGTCATTTGGGAATGCCCTCAACAGCGCGTCTACCAGAGTGCACTTGTAGTCGCGCATCTTCCGATCACGCTCCAGTGAGGGAATTAAGGACGGCACGTTGTCCTTGTAATGGGGATCCAGCAGGGTGGCCACCCAGTAATCAGCACAAGTTAAAATGTGGGCAACTAGGCTGTCGTTGAGCAGGCACTGCAGCATGTAGTCGCTCATGTGTGCCAGGCTGCCCAGAGGCAAAGACAAGCTGTCCTCTGTGGGAGGTGTATCATCTGTGTCCTCCGTATCCCCCCAGCCACGCTCCAGTGATGCCCACGAGCTGCGTTGGGTGCCATCCTGCTGTGAACACGGTTCCTCCTCCTCATCATCCTTGTCCTCCTCATCCTCCAGAACTGTCCCCTGGCTTAAAAATTTTTGACCTGGCCTATGCTGGTGCAGGAACCCACCCTACGAGCCACTTGTGAATGACTGGCCTGATAACCGTGGAAATTACCCCTCTTCCTCCTCCTCTTCCTCCTGTGCCACATTCTCTTCCATCATCGCCCGAAGTGTTTTTTCAAGGAGACATAGAAGTGGGATAGTAACGCTGAGAACAGTGTCATCGGCACTGGTCATGTTGGTGGAGTACTCGAAACATTATATGGTAGACATTCGGGCCTACCATATAACGTTGAAGGTTCTGTCGGCTACCTGAGGAAGGTGTTTCACTTGTAGCTGGCACAGATTGACCACGTCCTCTCCTTGCAACAGGAGCTTCAGTAACACCACCAACACCAGCAGCATAAGCAGCACCACGACCACCACCACGTCCCTTATTTGACGCTCTCCTCATTCTGGACACAAATGTACTATGTAGCACTATTTATTAATACAAAAAAAAAAGAATAATAAATTATTATTCTTATTTTTTTAACAAAAGAAAATTGTAGATGCACTTTTTATTTTTGTGCAAGAAATGCACCGCTCACACCAGCAGCAGGAACCTCTCCCTACACCAGTATGAGATGATTTTAGACCGATAATCTGTCTTTCACAGCACTGACAGGAACCTGTCCCTACTGCAGTATGAGATGATTTTAGAACAATAATCTCCCCCTCACAGCACCAAAAGGAACCTCGCCCTAATGCAGTAGGAGATGGCTTTATAACGATAAACTCTCCCTCAGCGCACCAACCAGAACCTGGCCCTATTGTAGTAGTAGTTGTTTTTAGAACTATAAACTGTCCCTCAGAGCACCAAGAGGAACCTGGCCCTAACGCAGTAGTAGTTGTTTTTAGAACGATAAACTCTCCCTCAAAGCACCAACAGGAACCTGGCCCTAATGCAGTTGTAGTTGTTTTTAGAACGATAAACTCTCCCTCAAAGCACCAACAGGAACCTGGCCCTAATGCAGTTGTAGTTGTTTTTAGAATGATAATCTCTCCCTCAGAGCACAAACAAGAACCTGGCCCTAATGCAGTTGTAGTTGTTTTGAGAACGATAAACTCTCCCTCAGAGCACCAACCGGAACCTGGCCCTGTTGCAGTAGTAGTTGTTTTTAGAATGATAAACTGTTCCTCAGAGCACCAACAGGAACCTGGCCCTAATGCAGTAGTAGTTGTTTTTAGAACTATAAACTCTCCCTCCAAGCACAAACAGGAACAAGGCCCTATCGCAGTAGTAGTTGTTTTTAGAACGATAAACTCTCCCTCAAAGCACCAACAGGAACCTGGCCCTAATGCAGTTGTAGTTGTTTTTAGAACGATAAACTGTCCCTCAGAGCACAAACAGGAACCTGGCCCTATTGCAGTAGTAGTTGATTTTAGAATGATAAACTGTCCCCCAGAGCACCAACCGGAACCTGGCCCTAATGCAGTAGTAGTTGTTTTTAGAATGATAAACTCTCCCTCAAAGCACCAACAGGAACCTTGCCCTATTGCAGTAGTAGTTGTTTTTAGAACGATAAACTCTCCCTCAAAGCACCAACAGGAACCTGGCCCTAATGCAGTTGTAGTTGTTTTTAGAACGATAAACTGTCCCTCAGAGCACCCACAGGAACGTTTCCCTAATGCAGTAGTAGATGGTTTTAGAATGAGAATCTCTCCCTCAGAGCAACAACAGGAACGTTTCCCTAATTCACTATAAGATGGTTCTGAATGCTAATGTGTTCCTCACAGGACCGCAATGAAGGTCTCCCTAATGCAGTCTGAGATGGTTGTGAACGCTAATCTTTCCCTCACAGCAGCGACATGAATCTCTCCCTATTCTAGTCTGAGACGATCTTACATGCGCTGCTACGTGACTCCAGCCCCATATAGAGGCTGGGTCACATGATGCACTGGCTAATCACAGCCATGCCATTAGTTGGCATGGCTGTGATGGCTTCTAAGTGCAAACTAGTGAAAAGCTTGTTGATTGGCTGCCCAGCAGCTATAGAAAAGGCGCCA
>BLSH010409824.1:15446-33661 GCA_018402905.1 Glandirana rugosa | reverse complement strand
AGCCTGTAGAGGTGTTGTATACCTACTCTAGGGGTACCAGGGAGGCTGTAGAGCATGTGCATCCGAGGCAGTCGTCCACGTAGGCCACCTCGTTTCATATGGGATATATTATATATGTCCCACCCGGTAAATATACCTATGTGGAATTATTTTACCCTTACCAACCACTATAATTGAAGGACAAACACCGTGTAATCATATACACTCCCCCCTTTGAAAAGTTCTACCCACCTCTGGTACCGCCGGTAAAACTTCAGACCGTAAAACTTAGGTTGAAAACAAAAAAGTTATCCTTCTCCCAGTACACTGTGTAGTTGAAACTTGTAAATAACTCATGAAAGAATAAAGTTACGTTAAAACCATTGTTTTTCTTGTGAAATTCCCAATAAATTTGATGTGTCACATGACCCTCTTCCTATTGAAAAAACAAAAGTTGGATTCAAAATGCCAGACTTCAAAATGGCCGCCATGGTCTCCACCCATCTTGAAAAGTTTCCCCCCTCACATATACTAATGTGCCACAAACAGGAAGTTAATATCACCAACCATTCCCATTTTATTAAGGTGTATCCATATAAATGGCCCACCCTGTATATATTATATAGGGTATACTTTGCTCCACCGGATGCACCTGCTGACGGAGCCTACGTGTACGAGATGTCGGAGGGACCATGGGGATCTCATCCATATGTTGTGGAGATGTCCGAAGCTCCGCACATATTGGAAAAATATTGTTAACAAAATAAGTCTAGTAGTGTTTAAGGTAACTCTCCCACTAGAGCCAAGAGATTGCCTACTTGGCACCCTGGAGGAATATGACTGGGAACCACCAGTCAGAGAAGCAATCCACAGGGTATTATTTCAAGCTAGAAAATGAATTATGATACATTGGAAATCCGAAACCCCTCCTACAATGCGGGAATGGGTTAAAAACATAGGTGAATCACTGAGAAAGGAAAAACTCATATCAACATGGGGAAACTTGACTAAATCTGATACAATATGGGCACTAGGGTTGCCACCTCATCCCTTTAAACCCGAACACATATGAATTACACACTTTGTTCTGTGGCTGATTAAAGTGGTAATTAAACTCTCTTGGTGCTTCATCTGCATTTAATTAGCCACATGACCTGTGTAATTCATATGTGTTAGGGTTTAAAGGGATGAGGTGGCAACCCTAATGGGCACTGTGGCTTAGGGTTGCCACATCATCCCTTTAATCCAGGACACATATGAATTACCCCGGTTGTTCTGTGGCTGATTAAGGCGGTAATTAAATTCACTTGGTGCCTCATCTGCATTAAATTAGCCTCAGAACAACAAGCTGTGTAATTCTTATGTGTCCTGGATTAAAGGGATGATGTGGCAACCCTACCGTGGCTGGATGTGCCGGGCCTAGCCCCGGCAGATATGGTCATGGACAGATAAGTGGTGGGTGTGAACATGTATAGCAGAGATATGCAATTAGCGGACCTCCAGATTTTGCAGAACTACAAGCCCCATGAGGCATAGCAAGACTCTGACAACCACAAGCATGACAACCAGAGGCAGAGGCATGATGGGACTTGTAGCTTTGCAACATCTGGAGGTCCGCTAATTGCTTATCACTGATGTATAGGATCAAACTAATATGTGAATGCTTGATATGTTTTACGGAAACTCTGGTATCTGATGACGTTGGCTACCTTGCTACCAATGTGGTTGATTGTAATGCTTTGATGTTTCTTAACCACTTCAATACCAGGCACTTAGAACACTTCCCGCCCACACCAATTTTCAGCTTTCAGTGCTGTTGTGATTTGAATGAGAATTGCGCGGTCGTGCGACGCTGCACCCAAACACATTTTTTATCATTTGTTCCCACAAATAGAGCTTTCTTTTGGTGGTATTTGAACACCCCTGCGGTTTTTATTTTTTGCGCTATAAAAAAAAAAAAAGACCAAAAATTTTGAAAAAAACAAACATTTTTCTTTGTTTCTGTCACAAAACTTTGTATAAAGTACATTTTCTCCTTCACTGACGGGCACTGATGTGGCTAGACTGACGGGCACTGAGGAGGCAGTACAGATTGGCACTGATGAGGTGGCACTGATAAGGTTGCACTGATGATGGGGCACAAATGCAGCATTGATGGGCGGCACTGACAAGCAACACTGACGGGCACTGATGCATGGCACTGATATGCGGCACTGATGGACACTCATAGGCGGCACTGATAATAGGCACTGGGCACTGATGGGCACTGATAGGTGGCATTTTTAGGTGGCACAGGTGGGCACTTTTAGGTGGCACAGGTGGGCACTGATAGGTGGCAGTGGTGGGCACTGGTGCAACAAGCACTGTTAGGGATGGCACTGGCAGGCATCATATACGGGCACAGGTCCATCTCTACAGTGAACTGTATTGCCCTTACCTGGTGGTCTAGTGGGGGCTCCCTGGTGGTCCTGGGCGACCTCTGTGTTCCTTCCCTGGTGGTCCTGGGCGGCCTCCTTGGGATGTCCGGGGGGGGGCTCCCTGGTGGTCCAGGGCAGGCTCCCTGGTGGTCCAGTGGGGTGATCCTGAGAGTGGCTGTGCTGATAAACATTCAGCACAGCCCCCCCCCCCCGTCAGAAGAGCAGCTGATCGGCTCTCCACTGCTCAGGTCTGCAGACCTGAGCAGAGGAAAAGCCGATAAACGGCTCTTCCTATTTACACTGTGATCAGCCGTGTTTGGTCACGGCTGATCACATGGTAAAAGGCTTAGGATGGAAGCCTTTTACCTCGGTCGGTAATGCCGTGGGTCAGACTGACCCACGGCACCACCAATCGCCGCAATGTGCGCCCCCAGGGGCAGGGCGATCGCGGATTATAGACGTCCAGTCAGGATAATGAACCCCCCGCCCGGACGTCATTTGTCTATACACCGGGCGGGAAGTGGTTAATAAACATTTTTCTGGATAAAAAAAAAAGAGCAAGTCTGTGCATTTCTTGGAATCACAGGCTACTATAGATGGTTTATTCCCAATTTTGCCACCATTGCAGCCCCACTGATGGATCTGACAAAAGGTAGAGGACTGGTCATGATTACGTAGAATCCTGAGGCAGGGAAGTCATTCAGTTAGATGTTGATGTAAGCTCTTCATGCACAACAAATGCTTGTGACCCCAGTTTCACAAAGGAGTTTGTGGTACACACAGATGATTTTGATATGGGACTGGGCACTGTATGGTCCGGGATGTGGAGGAGCACCCGGTGGTCTACCTCAGCAGAAAGCTTAATAGACACGAGGAAAACGATGCCATTGTTGAGAAGGAATGTTTGGCTATAAAATGGGCTTCGGAGGCCCTCAAATATTACTTGTTGGGTAGACAGTTCAAACTAACCACTGATCATGCCACTTTCAAGGGGATGTGCGCTAATGAAACAACCCGTTGAGTGACAAGGTGGTTCTTTCCTGGCTCTACAAACATTTAAGTTTATGGTGGAATATAGAGCTGGGAAGCTGTAGGACAATGTAGATGCCCTTTCTAGTGTCCATTGCCTTGTCAGTACAGTTGTTCAGCCACAGTGGCTTGAGCAGAGGGTGGGATATGACAGTGGTTCTCAACCCTGTCCTCAAGTACCCCCAACAGGCCATGTTTTCAGGTTTTCCTTTATCTTGCACAGGTGCTTTCAATCAGAATCAATGGCTTGGTATTTAGGACGGCTATTTTATCTAAAAGAGATTCCCAAAACATGGCCTGTTGGGTGTACTTGAGGACAGGGTTGAGAACCACTGGGATATGCAACATAATGAAAGGTGAGGTGGTTGAGGGATGATTCACTTGCCATGCTTTTATATGTGGGAAACTAAGGTGAAATCCAGTCCATGTTTTCCAGACCACTTTGGCTGTGTGGAATACAAGCTGGGTTTTTCTTCCCACTTTTGACAGCAAGTGGGATAAATAAGGAAGGGCTGGAGCAATAGGGTGCTCTGGCCTGGAACTCAGAAAAACTACATGAGAGAGCTGTCCCTGGAAAATGCTTGTCTTTTGTTGGTTACCGGGAGAAGCCCTTCACCTCTACACTGTTACTAGTTAGTGCCTGGATGGCGTTTGGGGTTTTTTTTGTTCTGTTTGTTTTATTGCAACCTTTTTACAGAACTAACTACAAGTCAGAATTTTAAGAAAGACCTGCCATTTGGACTGCCTTTCTCTCAAGGAAGGTGATCCCCACTTGAGCTTACCTCCCACAATATATATATATATAATTGTCAAAATATGCCTCTGACATTAAATGGGAACTATGCCCAAGATGCTGAATCCTTAAATGTTAACAAATATACATAATGTTATGACCACCCACCATAACCCTTTGAGGCATGGACTCCAGTAGACCTCTGAAGGTATGTTGTGGTATCAGGCATCAAGCTATCAGTAGCAGTTCCTTTAAAGAGGAAGCAAACCCTGATGGGTTTTTCTTCCTTTCTTCTTACCTAAAAAGTAAAGGCATAATGTGCTAGTAGCCATCGCATTCTAGCACATTATGTGGCACCTATCTGCAAACGAAGCCTGCGCCGTTCCCGCTGCAGGCCGCATCCATGCGCGCGGGAGCCACTGGTCATGGCACTGACTTCGGAAAAAACAGCACGGGCAGCAATGTCAATGGCGTTGGTGGCACTGCCCCCTTGTAACATCACAGATCCAGCATGCAGGTCGCCAGGTGGCTCCTCTCTTTACCTATACATGAATTGTCAAACAACAAGCCAGGCATTCGGCGGTTTGCCTTAGTTGATGGCGGAGCATTTTTTTTTGCTTCTTTTTCAGCTCCAGCAGTGGCCATCGCCTGGTATGGATTGGGGGAAGGATGTTCATGCTGAAATGTTGCTCGGCCCCAACCGTTCACTCAACTCTATCTGTGACTAAGCATTTAAATCCTGAACAGAACTTTGACTACTTAACTATATGATCACATTTTCTGTCTTCTGATTCTGTTCAGAGATTGTCTAACGTTGTCTTTGGAGATGTTTTTTGCATCCCTGCACCTGTTAGAAGCTTTCCAGAGGTCCAGAAAGGTAGTACCAGTACTTTATATCTATCCAGCCTGTATCATGTCACCATAGGAGCCTCTATCAGGGGATTTATCTGGTATCATCCAGTAGTGGTGACTGTGACCCTCTGAACCTTGCATCTCCAGGTAAATCATCATAAGACATCTCTTCCTGGTGGCATGAAGGGTCCATGTACTCCATGACACATCACCCGTCACTCAGCACCAGTCTCCAGAGCCATGTTGGTGTGTCCAGTCCCTACCCCATCAGCAGAAAACCATAAACACCCCCACCCGGAATTCTATCACTGACATCTGAGATCATTCATCACAATGTATCAGAGACGTTACCTTCAGTATTTGGTCTCTGCAGCTTTTCTGGAATTTCTGCTGTACTGTTGAATATTCAGGAGTTCCTGGAGAAACATCCACCTCCATCACAAGAGTCTCACCCATCGGCTTCCAGTGTGAAGGTAATCTGAGAGATTTCCCATCTGAAAGACAAGATGTGCAGTCAGGACCTGAAGAGAAACCCAACAAGTCAAACCTTGGGGCACAACCTCGCTGGAAGCACTGACATAGCAGCCAATAAGAATGGTTCAATGTAGAGAAGATAATTCTGAGGTCCCCTCATACCCTCAGGTTTCTGTTCTCTGGAAGCCACCAAATCTTACCAGAGAAGCAGATGGTCCACCTTATCCCAGATGGTCTATCTTTAGGTTGCCACATTCCCTCCATGTCCCTGCAATGTAGGAATGGGTAACTAGTGATGTTCGTTTTAAAGAACCTTTACTGGAAATATAAAATTGATCCTTTTTCTATTGACGTGATTTGCACAGTTCGATATAACAGACGTATTCCAGCAAAGTTCACTACAAACAGTTAAACCAACTTCACTCACAACTAATATTTCCATTTGCAGAATTATATCTACATTTTGCATCTTTTGGGGACTCCAGAGGAACCTGCTGATTGCTGTGCAAACTCTTAACACTTCAGCAGTGTACAGGGCCGGATCTAGGGGGAGTGGGCTGTGCCCCCACCGATTTTAGTTTTGCCCCCCCTAGGTCACTGAGAGTGCATCCATTGATCCATGAGCCAGTCTGATGCAGACAGTTGATGTAAGGAGGCACTCTGAGGACAATCAATGTTGAAGACACTCTGATGGGTACAACTGATGTAAGGGAGGACTCTGATGGGGACATGTGATGTAAGGAGGGGGACTCTGTTGGGGACACGTGATGTAAGGGGGGCGCTGATGGGGACATGTGATGTAAGGGGGGGACTCTGATGGGGACACCTCATGTTAGGGGGACGCTGATGGGGACACCTGAGGTAAGGGGGACGCTGATGGGGACATGTGATGTAAGGGGGGCACTCTGATGGGGACACCTCATGTAAGAGGGTACTCTTAATGGGGACATGTGATGTAAGGGCACCTCATGTAAGGAGGCACTCTAATGGATGTAAGGGTGACCTGATGTAAGGGGACACTCGTATTGGGGACACCAGATATAAGGGGACACTCGTATTGGGAACACCAGATGTAAGAGGGCACTCTTGATGGGGACACCAGATGTAAGGGGGCACTCTTGATGGGGACACCAGATGTAAGGGGGCACTCTTGATGGGGACACCAGATGTAAGGGGGCACTCTTGCTTTTCAATATATTTATAAATGATATAGGGTCTGGGATTAAAAGTACAATTTCAGTGTTTGCAGATGACACCAAGCTATGCAGTGGAATAACTTCCTTACAGGATGTCTCCAACCTACAAGCCGACCTCAATGCACTGTCTAATTGGGTGACTGTGTGGCAAATGAGGTTTAATGTTGATAAATGTAAAGTTATGCACTTGGGGGCTAAGAATATGCATGCATCGTACATACTAGGGGGAGTACAACTGGGGGAATCCATAGTGGAGAAGGATTTGGGGGTTCTGGTAGATCATAAGCTTAATAATGGCATGCAATGCCAAGCTGCGGTTTCCAAAGCAAGCAAAATCCTTTCTTGTATTAAGAGAGGTATGGACTCCAGAGATAGAGACATTATTTTGCCCCCCTGTACAAATCATTAGTAAGACCTCATCTGGAATATGCATTTCAGTTTTGGGCACCAGTTTTCAAAAAGGATATCTGGGAACTGGAGAAAGTGCAGAGAAGGGCAACCAAACTAATAAAAGGCATGGAGGAGCTCAGCTATGAGGAAAGATTAGAGGATCTGAATTTATTCTCTCTTGAGAAGAGGAGATTAAGGGGGGATATGATCAACATTTACAAATATATAAGAGGTCCATATAGTGAACTTGGTGTGGAGTTATTTACTTTAAGGTCATCACAAAGGACAAGGGGGCACTCTTTACGTCTAGAGGAAAAAAGATTTCATCTACAAATACGGAAAGGTTTCTTCACAGGTTTCTTCACAGTAAGAGCTGTGAAAATGTGGAATAGACTCCCCCCAGAGGTGGTTTTGGCCAGCACGGTTGATTGCTTTAAAAAAGGCCTGGAATGTAAATCATATAACTGGGTGCTGACATCTTTAGGTAAAGTTGATCCAGGGTGAATCCGATTGCCTCTCGGGGAATCAGGAAGGAATTTTTTCCCCCGTTATAGCAAATTGGATCCATGCTTTGCTGGTGTTTTTTGCCTTCCTCTGGATCAACTGTGGGTGAAGGATTGTATATGGGATTATTTGGTTGTATGTGTGTATGTGTATATGTATATATATATATGTATATACATTTTTTTTGTTTGTTTTTTTGTTTTTTTTTATTATTTTTTTATTTTTTGGTTGAACTGGATGGACTTGGGTCTTTTTTCAACCTGACTAACTATGTAACTATGTAACTATGTAACTCTGATGGGGACATCTGATGTAAGGGGACACTCGTATTGGGGACACCAGATGTAAGAGGGCACTCTTGATGGGGACACCAGATGTAAGGGGACACTCTGATGGGGACACCTGATGTAAGGGGATGCTCGTATTGGGGACACCAGATGTAAGAGGGCACTCTTGATGGGGATACGAGATGTAAGGGGGCATTCTTGATGGGGACACCAGATGTAAGGGGGCACTCTGATGGGGACACCAGATGTAAGGGGGCACTCTGATGGGGACACCTGATGTAAGTGGGTACTCTTGATGGAGACACCAGATGTAAAGGGTCACTCTGATGGGACACCTGATGTAAGGGGCACTCTGATGGGACACCTGATGTAAGGGGCACTCTGATGGAGACACCTGATGTAAGGGGGCACTCTGATGAGTAGTCACACACTGTTGACATTATGACCCCTGACTTTTTTACTGCACCCTCAAATCAGATAGGCTAGATCCGGCCCTGACAGTGTACTGACTCTTTATACTGATTATTGAGTATGCTTACACCGTATCCTTGATTTATTCTGTTAAGCCCCAGTGAAAGGATTGGGTAAACCCCCCACCCCCCAAAACTTATTGGATCAAACTTGTATTCAGACATGAATATCACATTGTGGTGCTTCAATTGGACACTTTTCCAGAATCCTGAGCTCCTTCTACATACAGAAATGTTTCTTCCCTTTTGATGTTCATTAAGAGTCAGCTGTCCTGATCTCACACCACAACTCACTGGGGAGCCTTATGAATTCTTCTTCATGGGCTTCGAGAAGGACGGTCCCCTGTATCTTCTTCATGCTCGTGTAGAAATCATTCTGCATATGTTGCTGGAATAGAACCACCTTCACCGTCTGAAGAGAACGGACCGATTTAGATTTGATGAAGTCCACCAAACCATCCAGGATTGAGTCGGCCACTGTGGAGGCGGATAATCCCCCCGCACCTGAATCAACCAGACAAAATGTTTACCATAGATATCTACTGACCACACAATGTAACTTTTAATTCATTAAATGCAAAAATGATCTGCTTACAAAGTTGGAATTTGATGAGGCCTCTCCCACTACTTAGTGCAGGGATGGTGGAAACCCCTCATAATGGGCACAGCAGGTATACAGACCCGGGAACTCAGCACAGGGATCGTGTGAACCCCTCATAATGGGCACAGCAGGTATACAGACCCGGGAACTCAGCACAGGGATGGTGGGAACCCCTCATAATGGGCACAGCAGGTATACAGACCCGGAAACTTAGCACAGGGATGGTGGGAACCCCTCATAATGGGCACAGCAGGTGTACAGACCCGGGAACTCAGCACAGGGATGGTGTGAACCCCTCATAATGGGCACAGTGGGTGTACAGACCCAGGAACTCAGCACAGGGATAGTGGGAGCCCCTCATAATGGGCACAGCAGGTGTACAGACCCGGGAACATAGCACAGGGATGATGTGAACCCCTCATAATGGGCACAGCAGGTGTACAGACCCGGGAACTCAGCACATGGATGGTGGGAACCCCTCATAATGGGCACAGCAGGTGTACAGACCTGGGAACTCAGCACATGGATGGTGGGAACCCCTCATAATGGGCACAGCAGGTGTACAGACCCGGGAACATTGCACAGGGATGGTGTGAACCCCTCATAATGGGCACAGCAGGTGTACACACCCTGGAAGTCAGCACAGGGATAGTGGGAGCCCCTCATAATGGGCACAGTAGGTGTACAGAACCAGGAACTCAGTTCAGATGGGTGGGTGCAGCTGAGGGGATCGCTTATTTAGTCTTGCACATGGAAATAGAACTGTCTGTGATGCATTGGTCATACCTGTTCCCAGAGCAGGGAAGGTGACAGAAGATGCCTGACGCTTCTCACACTCCTGCAGGACATCCAGGACAGTTTTCTTAATGGATGCTGGATTATCTGGTCCTATCACATGGAAAATCCATTTACAATGTCTGAGCTTTCCAGAATCAGTGACAATATATCCATTATGAGGTTGGGAACCTGTCAGAAATACAAACATACATAAATGTACCCAGCATGGATTTACTGGCATCTGGTGAGCATCCATGAACCATAATAACCCCAATGCTTGAAGCTCATTTCCCTCTATATCTTCCGCACATCTCCCACATTCTGTGGTGCTGTCTATTCTGAACACATAAAAAAACATATTTAATTAAAGCGAAAAATAAAACAAGGATGGTCCAGTGCAGAGCTTTACCCAGAGCCGCAGCAGATGATACAACAGACGGTCCAGCAGCTTCCAGAATCGCTTTTGAAACTCCTACAAATAAAAATATAAAACACAATGAGGTTCAGTTTACAGAGCTCCAACACAAGGTTTAAGTAATATTATAGTCTTGGTTATTTAAAAAAAATAACAAACGTTATACTTACCTGCTCTGTGTAATGTTTTTGCACAGAGCAGCCCCAATCCTCTTCTTTTTGGGGTCCCCCACCGGTGCTCCTGGCTCCTCCCTCCTGCTGAGTGCCCCCAGAGCAAGCCATTCCATTCACGCACAGAGCTGTGGCTTGGCCCTGCCCCTTCCTCTGCTGATTGTCTTGCTCACTGTGATTGACAGCTGCAGGAGCAAATGGCGAGAGCTCCTGGGTGGCCAAGGCTCTTGTGGACATCGCTGGATCTAGAGCGACCTCAGGTAAGTATTTGGGGGGCTGCTGCACTTATTTAGCCATCTGACTGAAATGTTCAAATCTTATTTGGCTCAGCTAAAAATAACGGTCACATAAAAATGTCCTTATCTTAGTGTGTCAGCTTTGTGAATTGTCAACTCAACAGAGAGCTGAGCTCCCCGAAATTCATATTCCTTCAACTACAAGGCTTTCCATGTAAAACTCATACAAAGCCCTTCACAATCTGATGTCTCTCTATTTCCTCACCAGTCTCCAGATACAACCACACATGGCCTCCCCCCTCCTCCAGTCACATCCCCCTCCACCCAGAACTTCTCTGGGATTCCCCTCCACACCCCGATCACCTCTACAGCCTTCATGTACTCTACTCACACTCCTCTCCTCATACTCATCATTGGCTCATCGCATGCATTGTATTATCTGTACTACCCACCCGGGTTCTACATATGACTCGGGAAAACGTTTGCGACCCCTTCAAATTTGTCTGGATTTCTACATGAATAAATTATAACCTATGATCTGATAGTCGGAGGTCGGAATGAATCACCTGTGTGCAGAGTGAAGTCTTGGTTGGAAGAATTTACAATGACATCGGTCCTCTCTTTGGTGATATCTCCGGTCTTCACCTGAAAAGTGACAGATCCAATCTTCATTTCCTGAACCCCGAGTGATGGGTTTGTCGCTCTCCTAAAGGACGCTACAAGACAGAAAGGAAAGGGATGATAATAAGCAGAACTGGGGATAAAAGAAAGTCGTGTTCCCACCACCCATGATCAACTTTGCATGGAAAGATTAGGAATGCTTTGGTCTACCAACTGCAGAAAGTCCAAACTCCAGAACCAAGATAACGGATCTATTCCCACTTTCCTGTGTCTTCCAGCCATCTCCACCTTCCCCCCACTGTCAGCACTCTTCTCTTCTTTCCATCTCCATTTTCCCCATCATGCACCTCCTGCAGATTCATCCTCACTCTCCTTCCTTTCTGTCATCATCATACTCCTCCTCCATCTAGTTCCATGTTCCCCTGTCATCCTCCTCCTCTTCCATCTGTAGCCAGGTGCCTGGCTAGTGATAGAGAGAGCAATTTAGGACACTGTGCTACAGCTACTCTCTATGTTCCCACTGGATTATCATGCTGGATTTAGCAATTATATACCCCCACCCACTAGGGGGAGAACTACAAGCAGAAGAGCTCATTAAACTTTAGCGTAAGCTTCACTGAGACATGGGAGATGTAGTTTGGTAGTCTTGCTGTGCAAATCAATAGACTGATGGACTATGATTTTCAAAGGGAGACGGCCACGAGGAGGAAAAAGGGCTGTATTTTTCCCGAGCTGGGGACTAAGGGACTTTCCCTGGCTGCGAGGAGACTGGGGACTGTACACCTCTACCAGTGTGTGCCTACTTGCCTGCTACAATTGGTAGGTTTGGGCGTTGAGGACTGGAGCACTAAAGACTGGGATTCTGTGACTGGAATGCCCTGAGTGCAGAGACTGAAGACGTGCTGATAGCCAAGTACCAGAGTCAAGGCTGTTGTATCACTGGGGCTGGTGAGAGGCCACGGCCGTGATGAATTACCACAATAGTAGAGAGTCTGACCATTTTATTTGCAGGTTTGAATCACTGCATGCAGATTTTGAAGGGACTATATTTTTGTGCACCACCTTAAAGACTGGGCCTCAACACAAGCCAGCTGAAGATTCAAATTCAAGGACTGTATATCAACCATTGGCTCTACAGGAATTTTGCTCTATCTTTCCATAGTCAGAGGTACCTCCTGGGGAGCCAAATTTTTACATACCATCATAGCCATTCACTTAAAATGCACCGAAGGGGGTACAAATGACTGGTTGCAGAGTAGTTGCTAATTACTCATTAATTACCATCACTCTGATTGCTGTGTAGATTTGCCCATTTGCTCATTTGATAACATTTTAATAAAATCCATCTTTATTAAAAACTCTTCATAAGAACTTTTCATGGTCATATAAATACATCAGCATGCATATAAAAGGGATATTGTAGATCCACTCACTGGTCAGATCTAAATAAACTCTAAAATAGCTAAAATAGCTTGTAATAAAGAGTTCCCATATACTCACAATTCAGCCAGCATGATAGATTTCACTGCTCCAACAAAAAAATGGATAATTTAATTTGATGAATAAAATGCTGTAGGCATCCAGGAATCAAAGTCACTGCTGACAATAAATGATCAGCCATGCATAAACCATGCACAAAGCACAGCAAATATACCATGTATGCAGGGTTTAGCAAACCAAATTTGTTTTTATATTTACTTTAATATTTCTTTCTTGGCAAAGCCTAAGTTACTCTTCACTCTCCTTAGTTACTCTTCACCCCCGATAGGGTTGCCACCTCATTCCTTTAAACCCGAATACATTTGAATTACACAGGTTGTTCTGAGGCTAATTTAAAGCAGATAAGGCACCAAGTGAGTTTAATTACCACCTTAATCAGCCACTGAACCTGTGTAATTAGTATGTGTTCGGTTTTAAAGGGACGAGGTGGCAACCCTACCCCCGACCTCAAAAAGGGCCATCTCTTTAGCCCATAATTTAGGTCCTAAGACCTCCTTACACTATTCCATAACCAGACTTGCGACCAAAAATCAGCAAGCGAATCCTGTGCTGAAGTGAGGGGTTGTCAGTAAAGGAAAATTACAGCAAGTATACAAAAACAATCTTCCATTTTTCTGGCCTCCTCATATCAGCATAATATGGGATGTAGCTAGCAATGCTTAGAAGTAGAGTTGAGCAAACACCTGGACGTTCGGGTTCGGCTGGTTCGGCCGAACTTTCAGGAAACGTTCGCGTTGGGTACCGAACGTTATCCGAACTTTACCCTGGACCCTGAACCCCATTGCAGTCAATGGGGACGCGAACTTTTCGGCACAAAAATGACTGTAAAAAAGTCCTGGAAAGTGCTAGAGGGCTGCAAAAGGAAGAAAAATGGGAGATGTTATTAGATCTGCAATCTGTCCCTCAAAGCCGTAGTAATCTCTACCTAGTCCAGTATCAGATCGTTCTGTAATCAGATCGTTCTGTAATGCAGGATGAGATGTTATTAGATCTAAAATCTGTCCCTCAAAGCAGTAGTAGTAATCTCTACCTAGTTATTATCACTGCAATCTGTCCCTCACAATCTGCCCCTCACAGCGCCGGCAGCATCCTCTCCCTACACTAACCTGAGAGCATGTGACATGCAGCACTGTGACTCCAGCCTCATATAGAGGCTGGGTCACATGATGCACTGGCCATCACAGCCATGCCATTAGTAGGCATGGCTGTGATGGCTTCTAGGGCAAACCAGTGAAACACTTGTTGATTGGCTGCCCTGCAGCTATTCAACATGAGTGATAAAATACCAGAACCCAGAACCCGAACCCGAACGTTTTTCTCAAACGTTCGGGTTCGGATTCGGGACACGGACACCCGAAAGTTCGGTACGAACCCGAACTTTACAGTTCAGGTTTGCTCAACTCTACTTACAAGGTGTGAAGTCATAACTATACAACATTGCATGACATAAAACACGACATAACAACTTGAAGACAGAGGAAGAAATTGCATTCAAAAGAATAAGAGGTTTGCAGAGTAGCTGGCCCAAAGAAAAGGGTGGCTCAAGATGACACATTAACAAAATAATTACTCATAGAAATAGAAGCAAAACTGCAGCTGGCATCCTTAGAGACCTTTTCCAAGGAAACTCACAAAGAAGTCCACGGTGCCGACATTCCCAGAGTCAAGGGAGCCTTAAGGAAGGGAAACCCTAAAACGGAGAAAGCTTCTTGGATTGTCCTCTCCAGCCATGAAGCTATAATCTTGGATGAAAGCCTGCTGTTCATAACAGATACATTGATCCAAAGGACACCATATATGTAATGAATAATTCTTCTCCTGATGTGACTCTCTAAAGGCAAAGCAGCTACGGCCACTTCCAAAAGATGATGGAATGGTGTAGAGACTTTAGATAGATATTCCGGCAAGGGTTTTAAGATTATCTGGTCATTGAACCCCCATCATAATGGGATTGAGCAAAAGAAGGCCTGGAATTCAGACACTCTTCTAGCTGAAGTATTGGCAAAGAAAAAAAGAGACTTTGAGTGAGAGACGCCACAGTGCACATGTTTAATTAGGATGAAGAGTTGGAGCTTTAGTACTCGCAGCACTAAATGCAGATCCCACTTTGGGAGTGTGTATGTTTTTCGGTAATACAATCTTGAATACTGCTTTCCTGAACTTTTTAACCAGTGACTGTGTAGGCAGGTGCAGTCTATTTTCTCCACTGTAAGTGGTGCTATTCCACAGCGACACTGCAGTTGGAGGGGAAGTCAAGAGAAACATGGTTCCTCTATGGTTTCCTGGGTCACTGGGGCAGTGATCCAATTGGATGTTGCCACCCCATATGACTCTAGCAACCATCTTGAGTCAGGCAGAGCCTATATAAGGCCCTGGCTCCTGCGCCAGGCAAGGTGTGCATTTTGTGAGTAGGTAGAGTAGGGACAGGTATCTCGCCTGGCAGGGACAGAGCTAGGGACAGGGAAAGGTTCCTGACAAGGACGGAAAATGTAGGACTCACACCTCCTCTGGATATCTTCCTGTTTGGGCACAAGGTGGCCAGGCCACATTCTGCCATTCCTAAAAGGCACTGCTAGCTTGAACTGTCTTTCAATTGCTTTAATACAAAATCTTTAGTGCAATCAGACTGTGTATTATTGCTGCCGCACCATGCCTACAAGGGCATCACCTAGTATTGGGAGGTTGAAGCAAAGAGAGCTAAGATTTGACCCTTGAAAGAGAGGTATCAACGGTGTCTGTCCAACCCTGGCTGCAGAAAGCTGAGAATATCAGAGACCTTTGGTTAAAAAGAATCAATTTTAATGGTCACTGCAATCTGAAAGTCTAGCGTCCCTTTAGACTTTGGATAGGACTGCAGTTTCATGTTAAGTCAGTGAGCCTTGTGTGACCCCACAAAATCTCTGTAAAGTGTGTGTAGATGTTTAGAGAAGGGAGATGGGATTTTAATAGGGAGGGTCTGAAATAGATACAATACTGTAGGTAGCACTGCGGCATACTAGCCTATTATGTGTCATTTACCTGCATTCGAAGGCCTCGCTGTCCCCACTCCAGGCCGCGTCCATCTTCGCCCAGCTTCCTTCTGGGGCCGCGGACTCCGGCTCTGTGATTGGCCAGAGTCGTGTGATGTCACTCCTACACATGTGCGTGGGAGCCGCCAATCGCGGCACAATGGTAGTGAAGAAACGATACGGCTGCCTGTTTCTTCACTGCCCATGTGCCGATGACGTCAGCACATGCAAGTACACTGCATATCTCCTAAACTGTGCAGGTTTAGGAGATATTCACGGAACCTACAGGTAAGCCTTATTATAGGCTCACCTGTAGGTTAAAGTGGTTGTAAAGAGTTTACAACCACTTTAACTCAGGCTGATTGTATAGTTTTTCACCTGTTTTTTCCCTAAGCTTAAGTTGGCACGTGCTTAAACTATTTAACCATATACTTTCAGGAAATATCTTTCCAAAAGAAATGCTGTTGGCTAACACAATCCTTATCCTCAAACCCCACAAAGACCATACCCTTCCACAAAACCTTCGTCCCATCTCGGTCTTGAATAATGACATAAAAATTTTTGGTCGCCTTTTGGCAGATAGACTAGCCAAAGTAATCACTGAATTGGTCCATCATGACCAAACAGGCTTAATGCCTAACAGATTAATCACGGATAATATAAGATTGATCACCAACATAGTCCAAGATTCAAATATATCCTCTCATCCCCTTAGCCTCCTCAGTCTAGATATTAATATGGCATTCGAGCGTGTCAGTTGGTCATATAGAGATCTAATTTTCGAAAAATTTGGCATATCTAATGAGTTTTTCCATGGTTTTAGGGCCCTTTATAAAGATCCACAAACAAGAATAAAAATCCCAGGAGTCAATTCAGAATTTTTTACCTTAAACAAAGGGACAAGACAGGGCTGCCCCTTGTCCCCATTATTTTTTGCCCTTGCATTAGAACCATTGGCTTGTGTGATAAGGAGCAACCCTAACATAATAGGCTATACTAAAAATCAAAAAGAATACAAAATCTGTTTGTATGCAGATGATGCCATTCTCATTTTACCCGAACCACTTACTACACTACCTCACCTATTTAAAGAACTAAATTTCTTTCACCTAATATCTGGATTAAGCATTAATCATTCTAAATGCTCATTTCTTCCAGTCAATTTTGCTCCAAATACATTATCCAGCATTAAAAATCAATATACCTTTACATGGTGCACCCATTCCATACGTTATCTGGGCATACAGATCACTTCCCAATTCTCTACTTTATATCAACACAATTTCCCGTCTTTATTTTCCCAAATCAGAAATCTATTTAAAACATGGTCTTCTTTCCGCATCTCTTTTTTAGGCAGGCTTTGTGCGGTCAAGATGACCATCCTTCCTAAAATTCTTTTTTATTTTCGTTCCATTCTAATAAGCATACCAAAATACCAAATACAATCCATCCAAAAAGACATTAATACATTTATATGTGCAGGTAAGAAACCTAGATGTAATATTGGCCTACTTCATAGACCCCAGAGTGAAGGGGGTACAGGTCTGCCGAATATTTGGCTTTATTATGTAGTCACAAAACGTACACATATAACACAATGGCTCTCTGATTCTACTGAGATCCCCTGGTTGACATTCGAAACCAACTCAATCTTTTCCCATTATATTCGGGGGTTTCTATGGTCTCCTAGGACAAAAACCAGACAATTTCAACACCGTAATAGGATTATTTCTCACCTTCTACAACTCTGGCTTAAAGTCAAAGACTCTTTTAAACTTATATCCCCAATCCCCCCCTAGCCTCATTCGTAAGAGACCCAGATATTCATAGACACTTCAAAAATAACCCATCTTACCAACCATGGAAATCTCTAAACCTTCTAACCTTAAAAGCATTCATAGAGAAGGACTACTTTCTATCCTTTAACAAATTGGCAGAGAAATGCAATTTACAAACTTCATATGAAACACAATTCAACCTAATTAAAGATTTCTATTCTAACAACTATTCCATCTCGCTTACCTCCCCATTTACAATCTTTGAGCATTTTTGTATTAACACACCAAGAGGTAGGGGCTTAATCTCTTCCCTATATACATATTCTAATGGAACCTCTCAACTAGTGTTGAGCGAACCCGGACTGTAACGTTCGGGTCCGTACCGAACTTTCGGGTGTCCGTGACACGGACCCGGACCCGGACATTTCAAAAATCGTTCGGGTTCGGTCCGGGGTTCTGCTATTTTACTCCACGTGTTGAGAAGCTGCAGGGCAGCCAATCAACAAGTGTTTCACTGGTTTGCCCTTAGAAGCCATCACAGCCATGCCTACTAATGGCATGGCTGTGATTGGCCGGTGCATCATGTGACCCAGCCTCTTTATAAGCTGGAGTCACAGTGCTGCAGTCACATGCTCCTTGGGTTAGTGTAGGGAAAGGTAGCTGACTGCGTGAGGGACAGATTTGAGACATTTTAAGACCTGATCCTGCATCCTGAGATAGATTACTTTACTACTGCTGTCTGTGCTGTTGCTCTGAGGACAGATAGCAGAAATTAGAG
>BLSH010409522.1:2377455-2395645 GCA_018402905.1 Glandirana rugosa | reverse complement strand
GGTTTTTAAAACTGTCCGTGTCCACCAGACGGAATGACAGCATTTCAAAGGCCAGGAATTTTGAAATGCTGGAATTCAGGGACAGGGATCGCGAGTGGGTAAGGGTGTACTTCCTCTTTCTCTCCAGTGTTTGGGAGATGGACAGCTGTAAGCTTCCATGGGACCGTGTGGAAATGTTTGGGGACGGTGGCGGACATGGTGGCGTTGCTGTCACAGCATCTGTTTGCTGGGTGGCAGGTGACACTGGCACTGTAGAGGTGGAGGAAGAGGCTGAGGCAGCAGCAGAAGAGGAAGCTGGAGGAGCCCGAGACCTTTCTTGGATTTTGAGGTGCTTATTCCACTGCAGCTCGTGCTTTGCATGTAGATGCCTGGTCATGCAGGTTGTGCTCAGGTTTAGAACATTTATGCCTTCCTTCAGGCTCTCATTGCACAGAGTGTAAACCACTCGTGCCTTGTCGTCAGCACATTGTTTGAAGAACTGCCACGCCAGGGAACTCCTTTGAGCTGCCTTTGGTGTGCTAGGTCCCTGGGTGCGGTGGGTAGTAGCAGGTGTACTGTCTAGGGGACGGTCGCTCCGCTTTTGCAACCTGCTTCCTCTTTTGCTGTGCTGGTGCCTCTGTGCGACCACTACCTCTTCCTCCAAACTGCACACGTCACTCGCATGACCTTCATTCCCTGTGGGGTCTGAGGTCTCATCCTCCACATCATCTTCCACCCACTCTTCACCACTACACTTCTTGTCAGTCTGTACACTATAGAAAGCCGCAGCAGTTGGCACCTGTGTTTCGTCATCATCAGAGACTTGCTGCGGTGGTGTTTCCATGTCCTCATCCTGAAACAGAAGTGGTTGGGCATCGGTGCAATCAATGTCTTCCACTTCTGGGGCAGGGCTATGTGGATGGCCCACGGAATGCACATCAGCAGAGTCATCAAAAAGCATAAGAGACTGCTGCATGACTTGGGGCTCAGACTGCTTGGCTGATTTACAAGGAGCTGAGGTGAAAGACAAATGATCATGGAGGTTCAGGTGCCAACTCTGAGCTGTCAGCAAGAGATCAGGTGGGAATCAATGTGAAAGAACTGGAGGCATTGTCTACCACCTAATCTACTATCGCCTGTACTTGTTCTGGCCTCACCATTTGTTGAGCGGCATTTGGGCCTACCATATAACATCGAAGGTTCTGTCGGCTACTCGCACCTGAGGAAGGTGTTTCACTTGTGCGTGTAGCTGACACAGATTGACCACGTCCTCTCCTTGCAACAGGAGCTTCACCAACACCTCCAACACCAGCAGCACCACGATCACGACCACGTCCCTTATTTGACGCACTCTTCATATATTATTTTTTATAATGCTAATCTGTCCCTCACATCAGCAGCAGGAACCTCTCCCTACACCAGTATGAGATGATTTTATAACACTGATCTGTCCCCCACACCAGCAGCAGGAACCTCTCCCTACACCAGTATGAGATGATTTTATAACGCTAATCTGTCCCTCACACCAGCAGCAGGAACCTCTCACTACACCAGTATGAGATGATTTTATAACGCTAATCTGTCCCTCACACCAGCAGCAGGAACCTCTCCCTAAACCAGTATGAGATGATTTTATAACGCTAATCTGTCCCTCACACCAGCAGCAGGAACCTCTGCCTATACTAGTATGAGATGATTTTATAACGCTAATCTGTCCCTCACACCAGCAGCAGAAACCTCTCCCTACACCAGTATGAGATGATTTTATAACACTAATCTGTCCCTCACACCAGCAGCAGGAACCTTTCCCTATACTAGTATGACATGATTTTGCAAGCTAATCTTTCCCTCACAGTAGCAGCAGGATCCTCTCCCTATACTAGTATGAGATGATGTGACATGCAGCGCTACATGACTCCAGCGTATATGGAGGCTGGGTCACATGACGCACTGGCCAATCACAGCCATGCCATTAGTAGGCATGGCTGTGATGGCTCACAAATACTTGTTATCCTACGCTCAGAGGGGAATGACGTCCTGGTTCAATGCTTCAATACTAAAACCATTTTAGAAAGGCACTTAAGGTAATGAGCCGCCTTGCTGCCACCGTTGAACCGGGGATAGTCAAAGGACACTGTTGTAAAAACAAAGGGACAATGGCGCACTGGCCTAGCGCATTACCTTTGATAAAGCCTTTATTAAAAAATTTAAAAAGATTATACTCACAAACGAGCTTTTAAAATGAGCATTCCACACAATTGTGAAGTCCTGCCCGTTCATCGACACGTCATGTACGGCTGGTACTCACACCATAAAGGCTAACGCATTTCGAGGTTTTAAACCTCTTCCTCAAAGCCCCTGATGGGCTGTGATGGCTTCTAAGGGCAAACAAGTGAAACGCTTGTTGATTGGCTGCCCTGCAGCTATTCAACAGGCTGGAAAAAATAGCCCAACCCCGAACCCAGACTTTTTCTCAAATGTCCTGGTTCGGGTTCGGGACACGGACACCCTAAAGTCCGGTACGAACCCGGACTTTATAGTTCGGGTTTGCTCAACTCTAGTCATGCATCATTCCAGTCCCCAAACCATCTCCTGATAAAACAGAGGCTAGGGGACAAGTTGCACATGGCCAGTTTGGTGTGTATTCATTAGGGGCGCAGGGGCACTGCCCCCCTAATCCCGGCCCCTAATGGATGGGTTTTTTCTTGAAGCATGTGATTAGAGCTGGAGGCTCTAATTGGCTTAAAAAAGTCAATGATTAAGAATAAAAGCCTAGGGCTATCCCAAAAAAAAACCCTGTCAAAAATGAGGAGTGGATTATCTCGGTACCCAAGGATTTGACAATGGTTCAATTAAAAGTTAACATTTTATTGTTATCAAAATATTTAAAAAGAATAAACAAAAAAAATATACATTATGCATTATGCAACAATATTGATTAAAATCAATGTTTACGGTCATGCATCATTGTTGATACATTCAGAGAATGATGATGAGTTGTCCCCAATAATTGATGGGAATATCAGATGTAGATCTTGGCTTGTGGTCCTCTACATGTTTCACGGTTAGACCGCCTCCTCAGGAGGAGTCAAGCATCTACAGAATAATAAATGAAAAAAAATGATTTATTATTCTGTAGATACTTGACTCCTCTGTGGCACCTCTGGAATGCTCTCATCTAGCATTCTTATATTTAATGACACCCATCAAGGTTGCCCATTATCACCATTCATTTTCGCTATGATGATGGAACCCTCAACCTGATTAGAACCTCTTCAGATGTTATGGGTATTCAAATTGGTCACCTACATACTAAAATAATCCTCTTCGCTGATTATGCTATCTTAGTGGTTACCAACCTTGCCCCTTCTCTACTCCACATTCAATCAATTCTTAATTCCTTCTGTCTAGTCTCATATTGCAAAGTTAATGCACCCAAGTCGCAAATTTTAGGTATTAATATTCCTCCTAACCTCCAATCCTCTCTTGGTAGTTAATTCCCTTATGCTTGGTCCACTCTCTCAATTAAATATTTGGGAATCCATTTACCATGTACCTCTCCTTTCTAACCTCCCAAGTGAAGTGCATTTTGCTACTAAATTTGAGATCTCTGCTATAGGCAAAATAGCAGCCTTTAAAATGACCACTCTACCTAAAATCCTCTACCTGTTCAGGACTTTGCCAATTTGCCTACTATATTTTTTACTAAACTGAGGTCTATTCTAAATAAGTACTTAATGAAAGGGAAGAAATCTAGATGTGCATCTACTATGCTGAATAAACTTAAACTAGCAGGTGGATTAGCTTTGCCTAACTTGCACCATTACTATCTAGCTTTTTTAATAGACCAATCTCAATACTGATGGAACCCTACCCCAGAAAAGCAGTGGGCCGCTATAGAAGTGTATCTCTTACCTTGTAGGCATACTCGTTCAGCCTTACTAGCAATCTTAAGTCATGGCCGCCTTCTAAACTTCCCATTCAAGCTACTTGTAGGGCGATAAATAGGCTATGACTAACACACAGACCAGATATCACTCATATACCAACACCATTAGATGTTCTAAATTTGTTTATTCCCTCTTTGCGCATTTCTCACTGGGAAAATAAAGTTATATACTCCTTAGAGGATATTCTTTTGCAAAATGTTTTAAAATCCTTTACTGAACTTCAAAACATCTATAACTCACTGCACAAGGCTTCTATGCATATGCTCAACTTGCTCATTTATTACACTGCACCCACATATCCTCATCTATCCAAATAGATTCAAAACTATATCTCTTCTATGAGCCTCCCACAAGATGACCTAAAGAGCTCTTAAATCCATCTATAGCTGACTTTCCGTGCCAACCATTGGGAAATGATGTATAAGACAATGAATCAATGGTATCTTACTCCATATTGGTTATCCAAATTTCAACCTTCTACTTCATCCCAATGCTGGCGACAGTGTACAGCCACAGGCTCACTTATTCATATTTTATGGAATTGCAAGTCTATTCGGTCTCACTAGAATCAAATTGTTGTACTTATTTCAGAATTTACTCTGCTGCCTTTACAGCCCTCATTATAACTAGCGCCCCTTTACCCCACAATTGGGGAGATCACTTTACCTAATAGAGGAATTGTTATTCATATACTATTAGCTGCAAAATGCAACCTGATGCAGAAATGGAAAACCCCTGCTATTCCCCTATTTTCTGATGTTATTGATGGGGTAAATATGTACTGCTCCTATGAAAAAATGTTTGCTATGAAAAATGGCTCGTTGTACAAATTTCATCTTTTATGGGATAACTGGCTTAACCAGTTGCCGACCCCCTGCCATGGATTGACGACAACATGGCTCAATATCGCATATTGCCGTCACCTGACAGCGGCTGTGAGATTGCGGATTGTGAGGGGGAGCCAGGGAGCAGGTAGGGTGGACCCGATGTCCGTCAGCTACCCACCATCGATTACCGGCAGTGAAAGAACAGGATCCATGTATGTAAACACACGGATCTCCATTCTGACGGGAGAAGGAGTGTGATCTCATGCTTCCTGTATATGGGAGCAGCGATCACTCTCCTCCCCCACTCAGCCCAGCCCCCACACAGTTAGTAACACATCCCAGGGAACACAGTTAACCCTTTGATCGTCCCCTAGTGTTAACCCCTTCCCTGCTAGTGACATTTACACAGTAATCAGTGCCTTTTTTATAGCACTGATCATTGTATAAATGTCAATGGTCCCAAAAAAGTGTCAAAAGTGTCCGACATGTCCACTGCAATGTCGCAGTACCGCTAAAAATTGCAGATCGCCGCCATTACTAGTAAAAAAATAAAAAAATAAAATAAAAACCCCATAAATTAATTCTCATCGTTTGTAAACGCAGCAACTTTTGCGCAAAACAATCATTATACGCCGATTGCGATTTTTTTACCAAAAATATGAGGAAGTATATATATCAGCCAAAATGAATGAATACATTTGTTTTTTATATTTTTTTGGATATGTATATTAGCAAAAAGCAAGAAATATTGTGTTTTTTTCAAAATTGTCGCTCCTTTTTTTTTTTATAGTGGTGATCAGAAGTTACACAGATGTGATAAAATACCACCAAAAGAAAGCTCTATTTGTGGGGAAAAAAGGATGCCAATTTCGTTTGGGTACAACGTTGCACGAAATGTCAGTTAATGTCAAATGTCAGTTAAAGCGGCGCAGTGCCGAATCGCAAAAAGTGCTCTGGTCATAAAGGGGGAAATCCTTCCGGGCTGAAGTGGTTAAACATCCTTATTGTACTTCATTTTGAATCTCCTCTTTTTCTCCTGTAAATAACCCATATATCCTTCCTCGCATCCTAACATACATAATTATTGATACCCCTCTATGAGCTCATGACATCCTTATATACATGCTATTATGTTTGCCTAAAACCTAATGTATTTCATTGCATATAAGGTGATTGTTTTTATGCCTATTTTTTCAACTTGTAATTAGTTATTTCTCTGTATCCCTGGACTTTTAAAACTCAATAAAAACTAATTGAACTATGAAAATCCTCCCACTCCCTACAACTCTGGACACTATTGAAGTTGTTCAAAAGCATGGCTCTTATGAACTAATGATGGCTTCAAATTTAGGCTGTTACGCCAAGGCAGTCTCCCTCTGGCAACCTTGGATCCATTGGCTATGAACTACACCATCTTAATCCACCATGATATATGTACATTATTGACCACTGACTTCAGTATGTGTTGCTCTCTGACTCCTTACATCCCCATTAATGTATCTAACAATGAATCTCTGTTATTATTATTTTCATTAAATGGGCTGGTCTGTACAGCTCTTACCTTGTACCTCTACTCAACAATATTGCACTGTTACTTTACCTAGTTGTCTATTCCTCTTGTGATCAATCTAAGGTTGGCACCCATTTCTTGACACTTAGACAATGGCAATGATTTCTTTTTCTTCTTACCCTTTAGTTTATTGTGTTATTTTTGAAACTTTTAATAATTTGTAAATTGAAAATATATAATGTTCTGGGGGATTCAGGTCATTTTGTTAATGAATCTGCAGATTTTAGCAAAATTTGGAAAATTGCTCTAAAGGGGTAGTGGTTAACCTAATGCACTTTCAGCTCTGGGATACTCAAGGTCAGTTCTTATCAATATATATTATTTATGTTGTGTATGCTCTCACCGCATGGGTTTCCTCTAGGCATTTTCATTTCTTTAACATTCAAAAATCTGTCTATAGTTTAAGCAGCATTTACTTTAAAGCAGAATTCTAGCCCCTTCAAAAAAGATAAAAATGAACAGCCCAGTGAAAAGTAAATTAGAAAACCAGCTTTTGCTGCAATATTCAACCTCTATCCAGAGATTTCCTATGCAGTTCTTTTTTTCTCAGCCTAATAGCTAGCTTAATTCAGCTCGCTTTTACTAAGCCCAGGTTGCCCTGGACCTGCCTAAGCTTTTGGCTGCACAGTTATAAGCTCATCTCTCTTTCACTCTGCTTTCTCTTGCTTTCAGCATCATTCTTGTTAGCACATGAACTTATTGGCTCCTTGATTCTGCTTATTCTTCTCATAATTCAGCTCTGCTGTGCAATAAGAAATGCAGGTCAATTGATTGCATTTAAAAATACATTTAGTGCAGGGGCGTGTCTAGACGGGAACGGCAGCAGACGTGCAGGAGAAGAGCTCCCTTCTTACCTACCATAATCCTTCTCCATCTGCACCTCCAAGAGCCAGGGAAACTCCAAAAACTCCCCTAATCAAGTCTCCCAACCCTCTGGCAGGCAACAGGCCAGAAATTGGAAGGAACTTTCGCCCATCCGCAGTGAAAATTAAGCCAACACAGCGCCCCTACCCCAGGCTGCCGCCATCTTGCAGAGCTTCGGGCCTACAGACTATCTAACGGCATCCTCGCCTCAGCAGGACTGGTAAGCCTTTACACTACTTGGCTTTCCCCATCATAGCCCCAGCCAAGGCCAGGCGTTGAAATTAAGCGCAGCAAAGGCCCGATCGCAGAGCAGCCTAGGCTGCGGACTCACTCACCCTTCAGTGGCCACTGCCATCTTTGAGGCCTAGCCTGATTGGCACCCCCATGACTAAGGCATTCTCCAGTTACCCCTGACCCAGCAGCACCACACTGCCTCCTCCTGAACTTCGGCCCCTAGCCTGGCCTCCCAGCCACGATTCCGAGGCTCTACGGAGGCCTAGTGATGGCCTACACTCAGTCATGGGCACCCCTCTGTGCAAGACCCACATTAAGCTCAAGGCCCTAGTAGAACCCTCCATCGATATCCCCTCTGGAAAGTAGGAGGCCACAGTACACCAGTTTTGGATCTTGCTAAAGGAGTGGTTAGCTGGTCTCATATTCATTTTTCCTTCTTGGACAAACTAGTCACTTGACATCTATGCAAGGGCTGGTATCAATGAACTGATACCATTCACAGGTTTTGAGTATTCCTTTTGATCATAAAAGTTACAATGTTGTTATATCTCAGGCTTAATTTTCTCATGTTAGAAGAGAGATTTGTTTTGATCAGTTTTACTTTAAGAGACATGTTCAATTATACTTGATCCCACATGTTAACACAGGTAATTAGCTTATTTTCTTGGGTTAATTCCTATTTAGAGTCTCATAGAGAATCGGATGCAATTCCCTTGCAGATTAATCTGTTTAAAAGTTAGCATTCTAAACAATGTTCCTATAAGCTATTTTGATAAGGGCTAGGGCCTTTCCTTTAATTAAGGGCTCCAGAGGGTGGGGGGTTTACACGCCCTCCCCCTGTTGTGATTCGTGGACCCCCCTCTTTTTTTTTTTTCTTGGGTCTTGAGTGACACCAGGGTTGTGTTTGGATTTACTGTACTCAGAATGCGTATTTTGTTACTCCGTACCTAGGACTAGGGCCCTAGTCCTGGGTGAGAATAGCGCGCAGCAATATTCTGCTGTGTGCTATCCTCCTCATGCACTACTTTACTCTTCCCTTTTCTCTCTTTTTGCTCTTCTTCTTCTTTCAGGTACCTGCGTGGTTTCGTCACCAACAAGTAAGATTCCACAGCCCTTTCCAGCAATGTCTACATTCGCTTCACTGCAGTGGCGTTGGTTAGGTAAGCTTTCTTTGATGGTGTCCTTCCCCCCTCTCCTCCATGGCTAACACCGGTACTACAAATGGACCTCTCCGCGTTGCATCTCATAATACACAGGGCCTAAACTCTCCAATTAAAAGGCGAGAGGCCTTCCAACATTACCATTCCCAGGGGATCGATGTCCTCTTTCTGCAAGAGACTCACTTTCCTGGGGTTTACGATCCTAAGTTTGTCCATCACAAATACCCATTATTTTATCTGGCAAATGCAGATATCAAGAAAAGAAGAGTAGCCATCTTCTTCTCTAAAAGTGTCTCCTTCTTACATAGTAAGACAATAAAGGATAGAGACGGTCGATACATGCTGGTCAAGGGACATGTTGATTGGAATATTTATACATTTATTTCATACTATGCCCACAATGTGGCGCAGGCCGTTTTCTATACAGACATGCTTCAATCTCTATCCCCTCATTTTGAAGATTGAGTTATTATGGGAGGTGACTCCAACATCACCTTTGACCCAAAACTAGATACAACCCAAAAAGGCTCCACTCAGTACAAAAGGCCCCCAAAACAAAGCCTCCGCATAGTGCGACTATTACACTCCATCGGCCTGATAGATATATGGGGAGAACTAAACCCCTCTTCCATAGACTATATCCATTTGTCAGCCCCACATAATACTTACGGCAGGATTGATCACATTTTTCTTCCCTCCTCTGCTATCGGAACTGCCATACGGGCCATCATCAGGGATATCTCCTGGTCTAACCACTCATTGGTATTACTCACACTTCAAAGGACTTTTACTCACATAGGCCCCCATCCCTGGCATCTAAATGACACTCTTCTCAATGACCCTATTAAGTGCACTATTCTGGAAAAAGAGCTGAAAGAATACTTCCTAGTAAATGATGTAGATAATTTTGCCCCAAGTTCATTATGGGGTGCTCATAAGGCGGTCATAAGGGGAAAACGTATTCAGTTAGCATCTCAGCTTAAACACAAAAAACAGGGTGGTATTAATATACTAGAAAAATAATTCAAATTGATCAGCAAAGCTCCTAAATGGAATCCCAGCCTGGATACCTTGGAAAAACTTGATTCAGCTAAATTGGCCCTAAATCTAGCATTAGCAACACTGACAGAAAATAATCTGAGGTGGACTAAGTCACGCTTGTACTTTCATAATGACAAAATTGGGTCTAAATTAGCAACTAAGATATCACCTAAATTTAGAGTTATTACACTCCCAAAAGTCAGAACCACTTCGGGCACCATCACCCAGATTATGGACTCATTTTACACATACTACTCGAAACTTTATAATGTGAAAGACCTTGAGGACTCATCAGATTTAGAACATTTCCTAAAGGGAATTCCTTTACCAAAACTTACAACTAAACATAAATCAATCCTGGACTCCCTCTTCTCGGAAGTGGAGGTTCAGAATGTCATTAAAAGACTCCGCAGCGGTTCAGCCCCTTGACCAGATAGCTTTTCGGCTTGTTATTACAAGACCTTCTCTAACACACTGACTGCATATTTGCCGAGTTTTTTCAATTCCCTTAGGAATGGCAAAGCCCTTGATCCCTCTTCTAACTCGGCCTACATATCGGTCATACCTAAACCGGGGAATGATAAAGCAGAAGTAAGCAACTATAGACCTATTTCTTTGATTAATTGAGACTTAAAAATTATGGCTAGAGTTTTATCCACCCATTTAGCCTTCTTTATTGGAGCTTACGTTCATAAAGATCAGGTGGGTTTCATCTCAGGAAGGCAAGGCCCTGATCAGTGGAGAAGAATCTTCCTCATGAAGTCTGGTTGGGATGGGGGCCCTCCACAGGAAGGCTTTATCTTGTCTATTGACCTGTAGAAGGCCTTTGACACAATTTCGTGGCAATACCTGTTCACCATTCTCGAAAAATGGGGTTTTGGCCCTAAATTTCTGAAGGTAATGGAAGCGCTATACTCCTCCCCATCAGCTAGGATCAAGATGCAAGGCCTTTATTTTGAGATTTTGCCCATCTCTAGAGGGACTAGACAGGGATGTCCCCCCTCTCTCCCCTCATCTTTGCTATTGTGATCGAAACCCTAGCTATAGCCATTTGACAACATCCTGTTATCCATGGGGTCCGTTGCGGCTCATCCGTGCCTAAATGTGCATTATTCGCGGACGACGTTCTCCTCTTTATAACCTCACCTCTCATGTCCACTCCTATTATTTTTCAACTATTGACTAAATTTTGATCTCTTTCAGGCCTGAAAGTCAACATGTCCAAATCAATGGCCCTCAATGTTTCGACCCCATCTACAGCAATTGATAATCTCCAGAAACACTTTTCCTTTTCTTGGCATCATCCCATACTTGGGTATTAATTTAACCCCATCAATAGACCAACTTTACGTGGCTAATTACCCGCCCGTCATGAAGAGAGTAATAGCTGATATGACACAATGGTCTAGTCTTGGACTGTCTTGGTTGGGAAGGATAAGTGCAATAAAAATGACATTGTTACCCCGTATACTCGCTCTCTACCGAATCACTAAGTCTCAAATCTCAGCTCTACAATCCTCCATTATCAAATTTATTTGGCAAAAAAAGGGACACCGTCTCTCTAAGAAGGTCCTATTTAGATCTAAGCTCCAGGGGGGTATGGGACTGCCCAACCTTTGGTTTATTATCAAGCCTCACAATTAACCCAGATTTCAATTGTCTACTCTAGGGGACCTAAACCTGATTGGATCCATATGGAGAGACAATCAGTCCCACTGTTCACAATAGATTTCCTCATCTGGACTTCCCCTAAATCTAGGCCTGCTATTATGGCACCAACCCTCTCACACGCAGTTGCTCTATGTAACCAGATCCACAAATCAACTAACATAATCTCTCCATGGTACCCTTTATCACATATTTTTAACAAGCCACTAAAAGGGGCTGTTGCGGATTGGACATTTCTATAATTCTACCGGGCCTTAGTTATTGTATCAGTAAGCTTGAGATGCCTCAGTCAGAGAGGTTCCGGTTCAATCAAATATCTCACTTTTTGCGCACCATCTGGGAGGACAAATCGATCCCTCCATCGGTCACTATGTATGAACAATGGTGCTCTAAGGTCACGGATTTGAGAGGAGGCATTTCATTAATCTATTCTTCCCTGAATGACACCTCAGAGAAAACTCCATACATGCTCAATTGGGAGAATAATAGAATGGGATATAGACACCTGGCACCTTTGTTATGCTCGTGCCTTTAACCACTTGCCGACCGCAGTCTGATGGTGACAAAGTGGCTCGATATCGCAAACTGCCGTCATATGACGGTGGCTGCGATATCACCCACTGTGAGCGCGCCCGCGCCGCTGGAGGCGTGCACGAGCGCTCACTGTGTTCGGGGGGCAGGAAGCGGGTAGGGAAGACTCGATCGCCGCCGGCTACCCGCAATGCCCCCCTGCAGTGAAAGAATGGAGGTCCGTATAAGTAAACATGGATCTCCATTCTGTTTGAGGGGGAAGGGCTGCGATCACAGGCTTCCTGTATATGGAAGTCGTGATCACTCCCTTCCCCCAGCCAGGCCAGCCCACATACAGTTAGAACACACCCAGGGAACACAGTTAACCCTTAGAGCGCCCCCTCCAGGTTAACCCCTTCACTGCCAATGGCATTTACACAGTAATCAGTGTATTTTTATAGCACTGATCTCTGTATAAATGCCAATGGTCCCAAAAAAGTGTCAAAATGGTCCGACATGTCCGCTGCAATATCGCAGTACCACTAAAAATCGCAGATCGCCGCCTTTACTAGTAAAAAAAAAAAAACCCAGAAATGAATTCTCATCATCTGTAAACGCGGAAACTTTTGCGCAAGTATATAATAAATATATAATAAATAAACGCCGATTGTGATTTTTTTTTTACCAAAAATATGAGGAACAATATAAATTGTCCAAAACCGATGGAAAAAATGTTTTTTTATATATTTTTTTTGGACTTGTGTTTTGTTTTTTTTTCAAAATTGTCGCTTCTTTTGTTTATAGCGGCGATCAGAAATGACGCAGAGGTGACCAAATACCACCAAAAGAAAGCTCTATTTGTCGGAAAAAAGGACGCACATTTCGTTTGGGTACAACGTCACACGACCGCGCAATTGTCAGTTAAAGCGACGCAGTGCCGAATCGCAAAAAGTGCTCTGGTCCTAAAGTGGGAAACCCTTTCGGGGCTGAAGTGGTTAAAGGCCTTAATAATACATTGTTAATCGAAGCTAATTTAAAGGTAATAATGCGTTGGTATATGGTCCCACAATGTCTGGCCAGACTCTTCCCTGAGACATCCCCTAATTGTTTTCGAGGTTGAGGCCACATTGGATCATTATTGCTTTCCCTCTGGGAATGTCCTAAAATCAGAGGGTTTTGGAACCAAATTTTCCAATCAATCCACAAAATCACGGGGGTTCCTCTCTCCCAAGACCCTAAAATTGCCCTCCTGAACCAGTGCATAGATAAAATTCCTAACCCTACTCACGCACTGATCTCCTGTATATTATTAGGAGCCAAAATCACAATAGCTTGGGCATGGAAAACCCCAACAATCTCCTTTTCCGCGGCAAAGCCAAAAATCACATCAATTATGACCCACGAAAAGGCGGTCAGTACCCTCCAGAATACTGAAAAGAAATTTGAATCTATTTGGCAACCCTGGCAGGAATATGTGATAGATACCCCCGAATCTGTCTAGAATCCCTTTTAGCTGGACTGGTTTATGATCTCCCACACAGGTACCCTTCTTCTTCATCTTCTCCTACTTCCTCCTTTGCTCTACTTCTTCTTTCTTCTTTTTATTTTCTCAGGTATATTAATGGGGGGCTTTAAAAAGCCCACATATCTATGTATCATTATAAATTTCTGTTATTTTTAGTTCTTCACTACATTATTTTGATCTACGCTCATGGCGACTTCTTAAATAGTTAAGTATTGAATGGTTTGTTCCTTTACATAAAGGAGTAATTTAGCTCTGTGTGACTTTTGTCGGGGGGTAGTTGGGCTTGGCCCATCCCCCAACACAGCTTGTTCCCATTGGGGTGTCGGAGGAGGTGACTGTGATTTCCGGCACGTGCCGGAAATGTAACACTCCCATTGGTTGTGCTCTAAACCAAACTGTCAAACCATCCAATGGCTGGTGTTATAGCTGATCACATGTGCAGCATCATGGCAGTTGTAGATTAAAAAGAGGCCAAAGATGGCAGCTTCCTTGGCTGAAAATGATAGCAGGGTTTACTACCACTTCAAATACTGTAAGACAAAAGTTTGGGCTTGTGTACACTTTCTGGACTGGCATGATGTTTTTATCAACCAGTATTTATAGCCCATGCTCATATGGATGGAAAGTGAAAGTGGTTGTAAAGGCATAAGGTTTTTTTACCTCCCAACAGCCCCCCCTATCCCCAAACATACTTTCCTGGCTTGTCTTTTGATCCAGTGCTGTGACACTGAGCAGCATTATCTCTCTCTCCTCACAGGCACAGAGACAGCAGTGACAGCGGGGCTGAGCCCCATTGTGTGTGTCTATGAATGCACACAGCCCAGTTCAGGAACGAGCCTGCACATGCACCTCCATAGCAAGCAGCTTGCTATGGTAGCACACGCAAAAGAGGATGAGCCTGGAGTGACAGCCATTGCACAGAGCAGGTAAGTATAACATATTCATTTTTTTAGGGAAAAAATACCCCTTACAACTATTTAAATTGTACAGGAAATTACACATATACAGTATGTATTTTAGCACAATCTAGGTTTTAGATTAGTATCATCAATGGACAATTCATATTCACTAATGGTCAATTCTTTTTTCTAAAGCTGAAATAATAAATAATCCACAAACTGCATTTTTACATGTTTTTATTTCATTTTTTATTGTGTAAAGTGTTAGGTTTTGACTTACAAATGCCCATAGCTCATTTGTTTATAATGTCTTGTCTATAAACTCCAAACACTTGCTCTTTATTATTTATTTGTTGCACTCCTTTTAGTTGTGCTTTGTGGTGTTGTTTGAGATCACTTTGAATTGAAATCCCAAAGCAGTTTTAAGTTGGATTTTGAATGCAGTGCCAATTCTGGAGCATTCACAGCATATTCAAAAGCAGAAAGCAATTATGCTTGCAAAATGTTGGTATACAATTAAATAATCCACGTGCCAAGAATGATATTGTTAGAGCATAACAGCAGTTGTTTTTCATATGCTTAAAATATGAACATAATTTTGTTCTCAATATAGAAGCAAGAGATCTGAGAGTGAGTGTAGGTAAAAATATTTTAGATTTATTTCAGCATTTCTAAAATAAAATCTATACTGACTTTTGTTTGAATACAAAATCATTTTTTATAGATTGTGACTACCCCCTTTCCCTTTAACCACTTCAGCCCTGGAAGGTTCTACCCACTTCCTGACCAGGCCATTTTTTGTGATACAGCACTGCGTCGCTTTAACTGACAATTGCCTGGTCGTGTGATGTTGTACCCAAATAAAATTGATGTCCTTTTTTCTCACAAATAGAGCTTTCTTTTGGTGGTATTTGATCCCCTCTGTGTTTTCTGTTTTTTTTTTTTTTTGCGCTATAAACAAAAAAAGAGCAGCAATTTTGAATAAAAAACAATACTCCTTACTTTCTGCTATAAAAAATTCCCAATAAAAAAATATAAGAAAATCTAATTTCTTCATCAATTTAGGCATATAATATTCTGCTACAGATTTTTGGTAAAAAAAAAAAAAAATCCCAATAAGCGTTTATTGATTGGTTTGTGCAAAAGCTATCATGTCTACAAACTATGGGTTAGATTTATGGCATTTTTATTTTTACAAGTAATGGCGGAGATCAGTGGTTTTTAGCGGGACTGCGACTTAGTGGCAGACAAATCTGACCCTAAGTGACACTTTTTGGGGACCAGTGACAGCAATACAGTGATCAGTGCTTAAAAAAAATGCACTGTCTCTGTATAAATGACTCTGCCAGGGAAGGGGTTAACACCAGGGGTGATCAAAGGGTTAAGTGTGTCTTAGGCAGGTGATCTCTAACTGTGGGGGGGAGTGTTACACTGGAGGAACGCAAAGATCGTGTTTCAGCTTAGCTGAAACAGAAGATCTCTCTTTTCCTCACTGACAGATCAGCAGTATGCCTTGTTTACATAGGCACACCACTGCTCCGTGACTCCTGTGAATAATCGGTGGTTTGCTGTGGCCATCGTGGCCACCGGACCCACTGATTGGCTCCTACTGTGTCCACTCACAATGGGTGGCGCTTCGACTGCGCACATGCGCCCCCTAAGCCGCTCGCACAAAACCATGTACCTATACGTGGTTTTGCACAGTTGAGCCACCCTGCCACAGTGCAATGAGCGGTCCGGAACTGGTTAAAGGGTATGGAAAGCCCACATTTAACTTCTCTTATTTGATCCCTGTTGGTCTAGTAAATATACAATTTATAGAGTTTTAGTATATATATATATACAGTATATATATATATATTTTTTACAAAGCACAAAAAAAAATACTAGCTGATCTTTCCAGAATTCTTGTGAGCTGATAACTTCCTGTGTTCTCTGCCAATGCTGACTATTATTCGTTACAATATTCTTAGCTATTTCTGAAGACTACAGAACCACTTCCCCTATGTTATGGAGAAAAGGGGAGTGGAGTCATATAGTTTGCCTCTTTTCAGTTTCCCTCATACAGTAAATTGAGTAAACATTGTCATTTTAGGACTGAAAGTGTGGTACTGGCAAGTTGAAAATAAAGCAAAAAAAAATCTTGAAAGAAGAAAACGAATACAGCCATCACATCTAAGGACTGGTAAGCCACAATATATTATATGTTTGTTTTAGATATGCTTTAAGTTGACTATACCCACAATAACAAAATAAATCATGGATTGATATTTTGCTGCTTGGCCTGATTCTTGAATTTGTGAATTTTAAGGTCCATCTTACCTAAGAAAGAATAGCAGCAGAGCTTAGAGAGACTGTTGGTAAGTCTGTATATAACCCAACAGAACAGAGAGAGCGCACAGTCCACATGTGTTATTCTGCTGCTTAACTGCAGATAGGAAACTTTTTATTACAGAGGAAAGACATAGAATATACCATAGATGCAGCTACAAATGTATAAACACTGCCATCTACTGGTTGACGAATATATTTCTACTAAATACTGATGTACAGTAGTTGTTGCACAAAATACATCCCTGTATTCCAACAGAGACAAAATTAGGTATTATAGGAAGAAGATCAGTGACATGACAGTTGCAGAGAAAAACTGTCATTGTTTTTATTCCCATAATAGCTTTTTTGGTAACAATAAGACCTGAAAGGCATTATAATACCATTACAGAAAGTCCTAAACAAAGAAATCGATTCTTTCAGTAATAACTATCAATACATTGCGTCACTTGGTTTTGCCGAATAGCTTCTTTTAAGATGTACATCTTGCCTTGCATTTTGTATTTGTTTTTAGATGGCCCCAATCATCATATCACAGGATTTTTTCACCCATCTTCAGACAGCTTTGCTCCACTAAATATGAGGTGGCAAGCCTCCTCATCTGTGATATGATATCCTGGTTTGAAGCAAACCATCCTGGAGGGGTGAGGCTCCCACACTTGGCATTCTATTATAAGTCCTCTTTGTTGACTCATATAATCTATAGACATCACAATTAATCACATAATTTATGGGTGCCTATTAAAAAAGGAGATTTTCCCGATTGTACCGTATTCTCTCCCATGCGTGAGACCTGTGGATCGACCTAAAGTCACGGTTCTTACTTTTAGTCTTCTCCAACTGTTAAGGGTTTGGAACTCCCTCCAGGGTTTTATCATATAATCTACGCCGATTTCGCCAAAATCTACTTCATGTATGGTGGTGAGACTTTTTACAACCTTTTTTGGACAGATGTATTCTATTTATTGCCAAGTCACAATGAGTTCCATACCGCATACTCCTCAAGTTGCTCTTCTGTCAATATTACTGTGATGTTTTCCTTGCATTAAAAGGGGTCTCCTTCTTTTTTGTTAGCAGCCCATGCCACTGACAATTGTTGATGAGCTTGATGATTTCTGAATGGGCCAAAGAGAAATGTCATATCATGCGTCTTAAGTAGCACTAGGAGCTGAGAGGACTTTCTAAAAAAAGCCAGACTTCACCAGAGACAGAGTGAGTATTGCAGCCAAAGCTTCCTTTTCATTTTAACTTTCTCTGGGCATTTTTCTTTTTAAGGCAGGGCCGTAGATAATTTTTTGTCCTTGGGGGGTTCAGCAACAGGTTCCAAGTGGTGAGGCGGGGAAGGGGGTTGTCAGGGAGGAGAACCAAGCATTGTAAAATTTAATTAAAATTTAATTTTATTTCTTGAACAATATAAGTGGGCGAGACATGTTACCAAAACGTGTCTCACCGAGACTAGGAGAAGAAGAGATACACGGTGTTATCTTTCGACGAACGATTCCCCCGTGTGTCACGTACGAGCGAGGACACGACACACACAGATCTGGGTGTGTTGCTACGAACCAAGAGGAGGGACTGTTGGGGGAAGGGGCGGAGTGGTGAACCTTGGACAACGACTTGGGGGGTTCCTGT
>BLSH010409522.1:2338159-2361393 GCA_018402905.1 Glandirana rugosa | reverse complement strand
CAGTGCCAATCTGTACTGCCTCATCAGTGCCCGTCAGTGTAGCCTCATCAGTGCCCATCAGTGTAGCCACGTCAGTGCCCGTCAGTGAAGGAGAAAATGTACTTTATACAAATTTTTGTGACAGAAACAAAGAAAAAAAATTTTTTTTTTTCAAAATTTTCGGTCTTTTTTTGTTATAGCGCAAAAAATAAAAACCGCAGGGGTGATCAAATACCACCAAAAGAAAGCTCTATTTGTGGGAACAAAATGACAAAAAGTGTGTTTGGGTGCAGCGTCGCACGACCGCGCAATTCTCATTCGAAACGCAACAGCACTGAAAGCTGAAAATTGGTCTGGGCGGGAAGTGTCCTAAGTGCCTGGTATTGAAGTGGTTAAAAAAGAAGTAGTATTCTTTGTTGATAATATGGAAATTTGCAACATCATCTTGAATAAACAAATTTTTAATATGACTAAATTTTAGATAAAAATGATTCTGAATTGTCGGATAATATAGTAATGTAGTATCTATTATACTACAAACTGATAGGCGATCAGTTTTCCAAAACCCTTGAGGTTACTATATTATCCATACCTAGCTATTATAAGCAGAACAAAACTGGCTTATGAGATAGACTCACTTTGCTACTTGGAGCAAATGGTCTTTTGTGAAAATGACAAATCAGAGGCCTACAAGTTCACATGGACCATGTGGACCTGTTTTAGGTACTCCTCAGACTTTGTCTCTTATTATAACTGATGAGTTCTCTCCATACTGATACACGGGGCCTCTGGCTCATACCATGATCCTGGAGTGTCTAAGACGGGACTGAGTTCCTTCTCCCCCCATCCTCCAAGTTTTTTTTTCTCTTTTTTCTTTTACTCTTCCTCATGCTCCTCTTCCTTCCTGTTCATTCCTATTCCTCCCTTACTCATAACCACTGCCCAGCTTTACCTGATGTCGTAATACGCATGGATAAGTTTGATCCCATGGACCTAGGGAGGGACAGTGAGCCTAAAATAGAATGGCTGTATAACATGCCCTTTCTAGAGACCATTTTCATAACAGCATATGGAGGTCCTCATATTGGATCCCACAGTGACTTAATAACTGTATCTGTTTATGTTAGTTTTGGATGTCCAAGCGGTGTTTAAATATGCTCATAATGTAGGTAGCCTATTCTGCTACCTCCTCCTGATGACTCGCTTATCTTGCCCTGTATGACGATGTTTGTTTTTCAGTACTTTTCTGTTTTTTCCTGCTGAGCTGGACATGTTCTGTATCTATTTTCTTTGATATGCTAAAATCCAATAAAAACCGATTAAACATAAAATGTATGTAATTTTCACCTGATGACCATTTCATCTGACTCAGGAAGTGGCTGAAGGAAACTCGCTTTAGCCTCCAAAAAGAAGGTAAAACACACGTTTTCAACATTTGTTTTTTTGATATAGGTAGATCCAGGACCCACCCTTTTTGGCTTAGAATATTCATGGTGTAAGGGCAATTATAATACCTTGTATGCATTATATTTTGCCTGCGCTAATAAGCGCACTTTTCAGCTCTTTTGCATTATGCATTTGAGTGACCTGTGTTGAAGCAGACACAGACACAGATTGCTTTTCTCACATGGCCGCTTGCAGGGATTGTACTGCTGAACTCTGCTTTCAGCCTTTATTTATACTGCTCAAACAGAGATAACAAAAGGGACTTGATGGCTTCACAATCAGCCAATCAGCCTCCAAGGCACAGTCACATGACATGAGCTCAATACAAAACCACCAATCAATGACACACTTGTTTATATTAAAACTTTACAATAGGAGAGGCATGCATGTATGGGGGGGTTGGCTGGCCTGTGTGAGACAATGAAAGCCATGTGGACTGAAACCCAAATCACCATACATGCACAACCTGACATTTACAATGAATCACTTACAAATACAGCTCTATGAACTATACTCCATAGCAATTATGCTACTGTTCCATTAAAGGGTAAATTACAACACAAAAGAATATAGCTGTAGATTTCTGTCACATTGATCAGATGCCACAGAAAGCCCACAGATCATTATCCTTACATAAAAGGCAATACTAATTCCATAACACAAGTAAATCACCGCCAAGCAGATCGATCTGTACTTAATACAGGGGCCCCCGTGCCACAGAATACACCCGTGCCACAGAATGTGCATTGCACCTCAAAGATCCGGACCAGCATTTGCTCCAGTGCTTAACCGCTCAGGGCGCCTGCTGGCCGGGATGATCGGGTGGGTAGCTGGTGGTTCCCAAATAATGGAAAGTTTCCATTGTAAATGGCCTTTCCTCAATATCGGTTAAAGCCATATTCGCTGTACACAGAGAATATCGTTAAACCGACACTGGGAGACACTGTGACAATACATAATACACATCCTAAATTTCTACAACAATGGGTATGCTTAAAACTCACTGAGAATAGATTACTTTACTTTATCTCTATATTATGCTAATATGCAAGCATTACATTAGAATAATGGATTAAATGCAGTATTGTGTGGTCCCTGTTTAAAATCAAATAAGTACTGTAAAATTGCAGCAATTTGCAAAAAGAAATGTGTATTGTCAGCTTACCTAAAATACATTGCTGTGCTCAGGGTACTTTCATGGGGTCTTTCATTTTTTCAAATTTTATGGGCATTATATACATTTATTTTGATTGAAAAACTTAAAAAGAAACTACTAATAAGCAAAACATGTAAAGGATTCCCAGAACAACAAGGGTTATTTAAAGAAAAGCATGTCAGTAGTTGTCAAGCTTATAGCATGATGTCTCACTAAAACTTTGCATGGAGCTGCTCAGAGAGAGTTGTCAATGCTCTGACTTGTGTGTATATATTCCAGCTTAACCTATTTGATTCCCAGAACAGGTATTTTTTCAGCATAATAGAGAAAGTGGAAAGAAAAAAATAGAGCATAAAGCCTAAATGTAGTATGTCACATTTACTCAACCAAAAATTATTAAAACATATTATTTAGCACTGACCCTAATAAATAAAGACAATTTATACAAAATCAATATACAGTATGTCACTACTCTTTGTCATAATTCTATTTTCCTATTTTCAAATATGACATGCTATAGAATGCAGAAGACTGAAGCTCATATTCTCCAAGAAAAATTGTGCCAAAAACATCTTCTTATATCTGCAGAGAAGGAAGATCAAACCTGCCATACAATATGTGACTTTGAAAGACAATGAGGTATTTTTGAAAACTGTGCATGGATTAATAAGTAGATAACAATTAGGGAAGAGTGAACCAAGCAATGTTTGGTTTGCGGCAAGTTATGCAAACTCTGCGGGAAGCCTATGAATCTGGAACATAGCACATATCCCTATTGAAGCCTATGCTATTTTTTATAACCTTTTTTTAGGGCAATATTTTTTTAAAAAAAGGGGCTTTGGTAGCTTGGCACTTCCATGGGCAAAATCAAAGACATGCTGGTAGGTAAATTAGATCCTGTATAAATTGGCCCTAGTATATGTATGAATGTGAGTTAGAGACCTTAGATTGTAAGCTCCTTGAGGGTAGGGACTGACGTGAATGTACAATATTTATGTAAAGTGCTGCGTAAATTGACAGCACTATATAAGTACCTGAAATAAAAAATAAAATAATAAAAAATAAAATGTCACTTCAAAATTACATTTATGAAAAATGGCAAAAACACATCATGGAGTTCCCTCTAAAATTCCAACCAGACCCTTATCTGGGCATGCACCCTGGGTGTCCAGAAAATGGATGGCTGTGAGCATGTACTCCCCTCTCTGAACCACATCAAGCTACATGCGCCTACCCAGTTGCACGGGACCTTCTACCAATGTGAAAGACAAGGGCCTTCTTTCTCATATCTGGAATCTGGAAGCCCCATTTTGAACAAGGCCCCCTTGCCCCTCAAGCGGAATGAATACAAGATACCGTATATACTCGGGTATAAGTCGAGTTTTTCAGCACATTTTTTGTGCTGAAAAAGACCCCCCTCGACTTATACCCGAGTCAGTGTCTGTGGGTGATCAGTAGTTTCACATTAAACAGAGCCATGCTGCTTCTAAGAGCCCTTCTGTGCTTGTAAGTGTGATTAAACACATTGGAATGCAGAGAATGCTGAGAGGTGTCAGATTTTCAGCTTGATGGCGGGAGGTGGGCAGGACAAGCTGATGTTAGCTGTTCAGTCCCGCCCACCTCCTGATCTCCGTGAAGAGCTGCAGCTCTCTCTCAGCATTCTCTACATTCCAATGTGTTTAGTCACACTTACAAGCACAGAACTGCTCTTAGAAGCAGCACAGCTCTGTTTAATGTGAAACTAAACTACCTTACTCATCCCTTATGTGTACTGGCTACAGTCCCTGTGTCCTGGCTAATATCCCTGTGTCCTGGCATTAATATCCCTGTGTCCTGCCATTAATATGCATTAATATCCCTGTGTTCTGACATTAATATCCCTGTGTTCTGGCTAAAATCTCTGTGTTCTGGCTAAAATCCCTGTGTTCTGGCTCCCTGTCCCTGTGTTCTGGCTGCTGCATTTCACACCCTAGGCTTATACGCAGGTCAATAAGTTTTCCCATATTTTTTGGGCAAAAGTAGGGGGTTCAGCTTATACAGGGGTCGACTTATACACGAGTATATACGATACATTAGAATTTCCTATTACTCATTCCCCCCCAAAACATTTCACAGGTAAGTGAACACAGCTACACCATAAAAAAGTCCTTTAATACAAATAACATTAAAAATATAAATAATGTCCCCCAATAGCAATCCATTGTTAATCTTGTTATCCAGTGATGTAGCTCCATCATCAATCACAATGACCTGACAATGTTTCCCTGCTGCCACAATAGCCCAACAATGTTGCCCTGCTGTACTGCTGCTGTTAAAAGATTCCCTGCTGCTTTTTGTCAATCTGGATCCTGAGTGACATCATCTTTGGTGACATCATTGACCAAATATGGTCATGCTCATATTTGGCCAATGACTGTTATCCATGATCCCCAGCTGATTTGTTTACATTATAGCACCTTGGGTATTCAGGCAGATGAACTTGCCAAATATGCACAGTTTGTTGTAAAGTACAGCAAACTGCGAGAAGAATGGTTCAAATTCACATTCAATCTAAATGTGAAGCTCATTCTTACTTACAAATTGCAATGTATGATTATATGCATCCAGAAGGGGGATTATGAAATACTGAATTGCAATTGGCATTGTCACACTAACTTTCTAACATTTACATGGTAACACGCAAACACACTGTCCCCTTGCCCCTGTGTGAAAGTCTGGGTACCCAAGTAGCCAGTTGCCAAGCACCAGTATAATCATGTTGAGCGAAGGGGAACTCACATGGTCCCCTAACTCCAGATGTTTCTTATATTTTTAACCAAGTGGCGGGGGAGAAACATTAAAGTGTTACTAAACCAACAATAAAATCAATCTGTATATGCAGTATAGCATGCTTGTTATACTCACTGTGGAACCTAAGGGGTTAACCATGTGCATTGTGTAAAAAGTCTGTTTGATCCTGTTTTCTCTGATCCTCCCCTTCTTCCACAGTTGTCAATCCATCTCCTGACAGTACAGAGCCTTGGGGGCACTCTGCACATGCTCGGTTTGATGTCTATTACTAGAGAGTTTTTTTTTTTCTTGGGAGGGTGCATTTGATTGGCACAGGTCCAAACAGCATTATCCAGACAGAGGGTCAAGGGTCCTGCAACCTCATAGGACTTTCAGAGTAGAATGAAAACGCCTCCTACAAGCTTTAACCAGACGCTGATAGAAGTCATAAGACTGCTACTGTATATACTGCTGAAGAGAAAAGGTATTTAACAGTTTATATTTATTAAAATAATTGCATTTCCATGTCCTGTGTACTGTGGGAGACCAGATATGGTGAATGCAGGGTCCTGGGTTTAGTAAAACTTTAAGTTTAAGCTGCTGTTGGAGTCATAATGATATTATTATTAATAATAATTATAATAATAAAATTATTATAGCTAGAATTCAGGCACAGGCAAAAGTGATAATATGTTATATATTGTATATTCCCCCACAACAGCATACCTGCATCTTTTGTATTTTTGAAACTTGATAACTTGCAAGAATTGCAAAGCAGGCCAGTACCATGATCACTTGAACATCTAGGCAAGGACTGTGTAGTAACAGCAGCACTGGTCTCCTCCCCAAATCTTTCCAAACTCACTTTTCTGGCTCACAATTATACTTTGGCAGTTTATGCAGAAAGCTGTGAAATTGACCGTGGCACATCCTTTCCATTTGTCTGGAATTCCTCCTGTAAAATAGCAGTGCACTTCCTAATAATTGCAGAAAAATGAAGTCGGCAACCAAATGACATCTACTGATATTTATCCTTTATTGACTTCATGGTGGGTATAAAGCATGGAAGGCTATTCAAATACTCAGCCTTACTCATAGCACATCTAAAAACATACTGAACAAACAATTAAATAGACACCGGACTACCAAACCAAGTGGAAGAAGAAGGTGGATAATAATTAAAATCAATTAAGTGAGCAACAGCACACAGTTAGTACAATTATATGAAAAAATAAATACAAATCCAATAAACAACGGATCACCTAATCACATACTTATGTATAAAAGAGATATGCATTCTTATTTTTTTATCCCTAAGTGGCCCCTGCAAATAAAAAGATTAACACATAAATAAATAAAAAGTATTGTAAATAGCTCATAACAACCTTGCATTATTATATTTCAACAATCTGTTCATAAAATGCATTTTATTTCAAAAAGAGCTCCACATCCCACTTATGATTAAGACCAATGTGTGCTCTGGTTTGTAAGGCATAAATCCAACATACCTTTGTAATAACTTGTGATGTGTATCACCTCCTGTACATGACTTCAAAACCCGTTCTACATCATAAAAAGAAAAGCATCCCATACATGCTCCGTGCACATTTTTGAATTGTTTGGAGATATTGGAAACATTCCTAGCATTGGGTCATTGTAGCGTTCTCCTATCTATGTAAACCACATTGCAGGAAATACAGTCAATGTACTGTTTTATTGGATACACCATATTATTTGCAAATGAATGAACAATAATACATTTCTTGCAATGCCGCAGGTACTATAGCCACAGCAATAAAGGCCAGCAGTGCAGAGCCAGGTAACAAGGTGAGGATTAGAACTAGACAAATGAGGGTACAGCATCATACCTAGATTGGGCACTCGTCTACTAGAGAGCCTGCTGCCATCCTTTAAGACCAGATACAGGTTTTTATCCACAAACATTTTATAGAAGTAACTAAAGTGACGGTGCTTGGGTAAAGAACTCTTATTAATCAAATCTGATTGATCCTTCTCAGTCCCTAATCTTCTCCCTCTGTATATATATCTGTCATGGTAACCCCTCTGTTTCAACCTATTGGAAATTATGTCACATTCCTGGATATAAGATTCTGGAGAAGAACAACTTCTCGTGGCTCTAGTAAATTCACCCACAGGCACTGACTTAAGAGTACATGCTGGGTGACAACTAGTTGCCAGGAGAAGTGGATTTCCTGCACTAGCTTTGCAGAAGATCTTTATCATAACAGAACCAATAATAACATCCACTTCTAATATAATGTCCAAAAAGTTAATGGACTCGCTGTTGCTCTCATAATAAAAATCAAGGTATAAATAATTTCTATTCAAGTACTGAAAAAAAAAATCCAGATTGGTTGCCATACCAAATAACGTCCTCTCTTCATGGGGTGAGGTGGGAGAAAAAAAAGTCCTCCCACCAACCCATTTAGAGGTTAGTGGGAAAAGGAGAAAATCTGGCTCCCATGGACCTACTTCAGCATTGTAAATAGAACAGGCTATCAAAAGTGAACAGCATGTGTTTTGGTAGAAACTTCACCAATAGTATCAACAATTCTAATAATTATGGAGTATAATGACTGTAATGTGAAATATAATGAGGTATACGGGAATACAAGGACTTAAAGTGGTTGCAAACCCTCACATATAGTGCCTTGAAGAAGTATTCATACCCCTTGAAATTTTCCACATTTTGTCATATTACAACCAAAAATGTAAATGTATTTTATTGGGATTTTATGTGATAGACCAATAGAAAGTGGCACATAAGTGGCGTTCATTTGTATTCAGCCCCCCTGAGTCAATACTTTGTAGAACCACCTGCAATTACAGCTGCAAGTATTTTTGGGTATGTCTCTACCAGCTTTGCACATCTAGTGAAATTTTTGCCCATTCTTTGTAAAATAGCTCAAGCTCTTTCATATTGGCGAGCGTCTGTCAACAGCAATTTTCAAGTCTTGCCACAGATTCTCAATTACATTTAGGTCTGGACTTTGACTGGGCCATTCTAACACATAAATATGCTTTGAAACCATTCCATTGTAGCTCTGGCTGTATGTTTAGGGTTGTTGTCCTGCTTGAAGGTGTACTTCTGCCCCTGTCTCAAATCTTTTGCAGACTTTCTTCTAAGATTGCCCTGTATTTGGCTCCATCCATCTTCCCACCAATTCTAAACAGCTTCTCTGTCCCTGCTGAAGAAAAGCATCCCCACAACATGATGCAGCCACCACCATGTTTCACGGTGAGGATGGTGTGTTCAGGGTGATGTGCAGTGTTAGTTTTCCACCACACATAGCATTTTGCTTTTAGGCCAAAACATTCAATATTGGTCTCATCTGACCACCTTCATCCATATGTATGCTGTGTCCTCCACATGGCTTCTTGCAGACTGCAAATGGGACTTCTTATGGCTTTCTTTTAACAATGGCTTTCTTCTTGCCACTCTTCCATAAAGGCCAGATTTGTAGAGTGCATGACTAATACTTGTCCTGTGCACAGATTCTCCCACCTGAGCTGTGGATTTCTGCAGCTTCTTCAGAGTTACCATTGTCTTCTTGGCTGCTTCTCTAATTAATGCTCTCCTTGCCCTACCTGTCAGTTTAGTTGGACTGCCATGTCTTGGTAGGTTTGCAGTTGTGCCATACTCTTTCCATTTTTGTATCATGGTTTGAACAGTGCTCAGTGAGATGTTCAAGGCGTGGGATATTTTTTATAACCTAACCCTGCTTTAAATTTCTCCACAACTTTATCCCAGACCTGTCTGGTCTGTTCCTTAAATTACACACAGGTGGACTCTATTTACTAATTAGGTGACTTCTGAAGGCCATTGGTTCCACTAGATTTTAGTTAGGGGTATCAGAGTAAAGGGGGCTGAATACAGATGCACGCCACACTTTTCAGATATTTACTTGTAAATAATGCTGAAAACCAATTATAATTTTCCTTCCACTTCACAATTATGTGCCACTTTGTGTTGGTCCATCACATAAAATCCCAATAAAATATATTTACATTTTTGGTTGTAACGTGACAAAATGTATAACATTTCAAGGGGTATGAATACTTTTTTAAGGCACTGTATACACAGTGAAGTGGCTGACCTCAGGTGATACACAGAGATGAAACAAAGTCTCCTACATAAGTTGTACTGGTGGTGTGCTGGTGGAGCACGTAGCCTGGCAGGTCAGGAGAGGGACGAGCCCCCCTGCCCAAAAGCACCCATGTTGAGGGCATGTGGCCTGGTATGGTCCAGGAGCACGGGGGGGGCGAGCGATGTGTTTGGGATCATTGTCATGCTGAAAGACCCAGCCACATTTCATCTTCAATGCCCTTGCTGATGGAAGGAGGTTTTTACTCAAAATCTCACGATACATGGCCCCATTCATTCTTTCCTTTACACGGATCAGTCGTCCTGGTCCCTTTGCAGAAAAACAGCCCCAAAGCATGATGTTTCCATGTTTCCACCCCCATGCTTCACAGTAGGTATGGTGTTCTTGGGATGCAACTCAGCATTCTTTCTCCTCCAAACACGACAAGTTGAGTTTTTACCAAAAAGTTCTATTTTGGTTTCATCTGACCATATGACATTCTCCCAATCCTCTTCTGGGTCATTCAAATGCTCTCTAGCAAACTTCAGACAGGCCCGGACATGTACTGGCTTAAGCAGGGTGACACGTCTGGCACTGCTGGATTTGAGTCCCTGGAGGCGTAGTGTGTTACTGATGGTAGCCTTTGTTACTTTGGTCCTAGCTCTCTGCAGGTCATTCACTAGGTCCCCCGTGTGGTTCTGGGATTTTTGCTCACCGTTTTTGTGATCATTTTGACCCCACGGGGTGAGATCTTGTGTGGAGCCCCAGATCGAGGGAGATTATCAGTGGTCTTGTATGTCTTCCATTTTCTTATAATTGCTCCCACAGTTGATTTCTTCACACCAAGCTGCTTACCTATTGCAGATTCAGTCTTCCCAGCCTGGTGCAGGTCTACAAATTTATTTATGGTGTCCTTTGACAGCTCTTTGGTCTTGACCATAGTGGAGATTGGAGTCTGACTGTTTGAGGTTGTGAACAGGTGTCTTTTATACTGATAATGAGTTCAAACAGGTGCCATTAATACAGGTAATGAGTGGAGGACAGAGGAGCCTATTAAAGAAGAAGTTACAGGTCTGTGAGAGCCAGAAATCTTGCTTTTTTGTAGGTGACCAAATACTTATTTTCCACCATAATTTGCAATTAAATTCTTTAAAAATCAGACAATGTGATTTTTCTGGATTTTTTTTTCTTATTCTCTCTCTCTCTCATAGTTGAAATGTACCTATGATGAAAATTACAGGCCTCTCTCATCTTTCTAAATGGGAGAACTTGCACAATTGGTGGCTGACTAAATACTTTCTTGTCCCACTGTAGCTGTATATCCATGTGAGATCTAAAGCAATGCTCCCTCTTACTGCTATTCTTAGGAGATCTGGAGTAAGATTTGGTGATGTCCCTGTTTTTTTTAGGTAAAGGTTTATTTATTTAATTTTTCTCTGTCCCTAATGTTTTTATGGTTGAATATATTTTTATTCATAGAAAGTAAAGGTCATAATTACATACGGTGTAAGAAAGAATGCAAAACCAGAGAGGTACAATTCCATTCAGTCAGTATACACTTCAGATACATTATTACTTCTCAAACGTAGGTATAAAAGAATACTCGTCTTTCCTGTTATAATTGAGAAGATACCAAATTATTAAATTGTACATCACGACAGGTTCTTGTATCATCTAGAAAGGGAGGGTCACTGGAGGAAACCCATATCATCTCTTGACCGGTCCTGGGGTCCCCTCCCATCCCCCAGAGTCCAGAAACTAGGTCTCACCGAACGAGGGAGGGGGACCCTGCTGAATAAGCAACTAGTACCCCTTAAATAGATTGAAGTATAAATTACACAGTATATTTCTTTCATATCTATAAATAACAAGGATTTATACAGAAATATCGACTGGAATATGGGTAGTGTAATAAGTTAAAAGAATAAGAGAAGATAAAGCCCCTTTTAGAGGGAAGAGAAAAAGAAAAGAGAAGAAGAGGAAGAGAAAGGAAAAGGAAAGGACGGGCTGACGAGCCCCCTCCATACTCTCATATGCATTAGCACCAAGGTTTGTGTTGAAAAGGTAGCATTGTCATTGTAATGGGGGATTATATTAAAAGCTGTGATTTAAGTTTAGAAGAAGTGGAATAATGAATGCAAATGGTCCACAATGTACTGAATTTGTCCCAGGTGTCTCCTTCTCGGGCTTCTAGTTCCTCCATTAGGATGATTTAATTCATCTCGATTACCCATTTAGAAAAAGGGGGAGTGGATGGGTCCTTCCAGAATCTGGATATTACCTTCCGGCCGTGAGAAAAAATCGTAGTAGCTTAGATTTTTGTGATTTATATGAGCCTGGCAGTATGGATAGCAGGGCAATGAGGGGACTAGGGAGCAAGGGGTCATCATATAAATCCGTGTACATCTGAAATATTTGGGTCCAGAAAGGTTTAATAAGAGAACATACCCACCAGATACGCACATAGGATCCCTGCTCTCGATTGCACCTCCAACACAAATCTGATGAGGTGGGAAAGAAATGGTGCAAAGTAGTGGGAACATAGTACCATCTAGCTAGTACTTTGTAATTTTTCTCCTGACCATAGCTAGAGACTGAGGATTTGTGCGTGAATAAAAAGGCCTTCTGCCAATCCGTGTCAGATATCTCAGTCCCCAATGAGTCAGACCAAACCTTGGTATACTTAGGCAGCGTATTATGGAGATTAGTTTGGATCATTTTATAAATCTCAGAGAGTGAGTGGCGAGGAACCTCAGGCAGGGTACATAGGTGCTCGTAATTTTTAGGTGTTCTATGGGTTTGCTTAGTGTTATGTAGGGTCCTACAGAAGGAATTAAGACGCAGTTTAGTCAACCATGACATCTGGGTATGCTCCGTGTTAGGACCTATCACAAAGTCCCCTGTAGATTGATGAACATACTGCTGGGCAGTAGGCCATGAGGATCTGTCATAAGCTGCAAACTTCTGTACCTCTTTACAATCAGGTAACGCGGGATGATCAAATAAAGGAGATAGAGGGCTTGGGTCGGTAGATAAGACATATTTATCCCATCTTTTGTACCACAACTGTAGGGCAGATATTGTCAAAGGGGAGAGAGTGTGTAATTTCTTATAGTGCTGGTCATGCCCCCAAAGAAGGGCCCTGAGATCCACAGGCAAGATGTCTTGTTCTACCGCTACTGATCGCTTAGATGTTGGGCGTGGGAACCATTCTAGGAGGCGAGGCAGTATCGAAGCTGAATGGTAAATGGCAAATTCCGGTAGACCCAAGCCTCCCATCAACCGTGGTTGGCATAGGAGCTGGTGTTTGAGTCTGGGGTGTTTCCCTTGCCACACATATTTAATGGCTAGAGACTTAAGTGTACGGAAAAAGGACATTGGGGGGTGATAGGAAGAGTTTGAAACAGATATAGTAGTTTCAGGAGGATATCCATTTTTAAGACATTTATGCGACCAAACCAGGAAAGGTTTAAATCCGCCCGCGGCTCTAGTAAACGTCTTATGGTAGTTAAAAGGGGACTATAATTGAGGGAGTAGATGTCGGTGAAGTGGGTCAGAATGGCAGATTCTAAGTAAGTGATCACCCTCGGTCTCCATTGGAAATGATAATCTGCTTGAAGGAGAGAGAGTGTAGTGTGAGGAAGAGAAATATTAAGAGCTTCCCTTTTAGAAAGGTTTAGTTGATAATTACTAAACCTCCCGAACTTACGAATTCCTTTTAATATGGAGGGTAGACTGATGAGGGGTTGCATTACATATAATAGGAGATCATCTGCATAAAGTGCTAATTTGCTATGAATAGAGGAGGTATGAATACCATGGATTGCCGGGTTTGCCCGAATGGCTTGCGCCAGGTGCTCAATTGTCAAGGCAAAGAGGAGGGGCGACAAAGGGCACCCCTGCCTAGTGCCATTAGCAATACGTAGTGGCGCAGATTGAATGCCATTAACAAGTACCGAAGCCGTGGGTGAGGAGTACATTGCCATAATACGGCTAACCATCTTAGGGCCTAGGCCTATTTGAACTAGTGTGTGATGTAGGAATGTCCAATTGACTCTATCAAAAGCCTTCGCTGCGTCACATGAGAGAAGGCATGCCGGCAAACGATGTTTCTGTGCGTGTGTAATCAAGTGTAAGGTTTTGGTAGTGTTGTCCCTGGCCTCACGACCAGGAGCAAACCTCACCTGATCTCTGTGAATAAGGGCAGGTAGCAAGGGTGAGAGGCGGTTGGCCAGGATCTTAGTATACAACTTGAGGTCCAAATTCAATAGTGAAATTGGCCTATAGTTGCTACAAAGGGAGGGGTCCTTCCCCGGTTTGGGAATTACCGCTATCTGCGCTCTAAGAAGGGATGAGGGCGGAAGGCAAGATTCATCTATTGAGTTGAAAGCCTTCGCTAGGATTGGAGCCAGTTGAGAGGCAAATGTTTTGAAAAAGCAGGCTGTGAGGCCATCTGGGCCCGGACTCTTCTCATTTTTGAGGCCCTTAATGACCTGGGTAAATTCCAAGTCCGAGAGGGCAACGTCAAAGTCTTTTGCTGTTTGGGGGGGGGAACTATGGGTAAGGCTGTCTCTTGAATATATTCCAAGAGGTCCGACTGGTTTTGCTGAGTGGGAGGTATTGCACCTACAAAGGTATTTTGTGGGAGATTATATAGACCAGAATAATATGTGCGGAACTCCTCAGCAATATCAGAGTTAGTATGAATTTTACCTTTGGTTGTTGATAATAAGTAAGGGATAGCCGAGCGGGGGTTTAGGGAGCGGGCTAGGTGTTTACCGCATTTATTAGCCTGGGAATAATGCATAGCTTTGCCTCTATCTCTAGCTATTAGAGTACGTTCCGAAAAAAGTTTCAGGAGATCCCCCCGAGCTTTGGTAAGATCTAGCAAAGTGGAACTGTCCAGTGTGCGCTTATGGGAGGTCTCCAACGTCGAGATTTTGGAAAGAAGGGAAGAAATTTCATAAGATCTCGCCTTCTTCAGACGTGCTCCATGTTGGATGAAGACCCCCCGTAATACGCACTTCAGAGCTTCCCACTTGACCAATAGGGGCATGTCATCTTTAGCGTGGTCCACTGCAAAATCCCTGATTGCCTGGGAGATCGCCTGAGTGCACACCGAGTCCCTGAGCAGATTATCATTCAATTTCCATGTGAATCCCCTCCGGCCAGGTGGGGGTGATCCCAAAGAGAGATGAACAGGGGCATGGTCTGACCATAACGTCATCCCAATGGCGGCGTCAGGTCTAGCGTCCAGTAGGGTCTGAGAAACCAGAATGTAATCTATCCTACTAAAGGAGGAATGTGCTGTAGAATAATATGTAAAGTCCCTGCCTGAAGGGTTCAAAATTCGCCACACATCTGTTAGTGAGAGGTCTGCCAGTAACCTACGGACTTTTGTCAGGCAAGCTGGGGATAAAGAGGACCTACCGGAGGATGTATCCATACGTGGGATCAGCGCACAATTCAAGTCTCCGCCCATGATTACATTGATGGCCCCTAATTTCTGAAGCTTGGTGGTCAACGAGAGGAGGAACCCCAGTTGATCCTGGTTAGGGAAATAAACATTAATAATTGTGTATACAGTTTGCAAATACTTAATCTTCAGAAAGATAAATCTACCCAGTGGGTCAATCAGTGTGTCTAATACTTCAGGTGAGAAGGAGACATGGAACGCTATTGATACTCCTTTCGAGCGGGCTACAGGATTAGGGCTATGGAACCAATTTGAGTAATATCTGAGGGGAAGTGTTGGTTTCGTGTCTGCTCTAAAACATGTTTCCTGTAGAAGCAAAATTTGTGTGTGGGATTTGTGAAAATGATATAGAATTTGATTCCTTTTCTCAGGAGTATTAAATCCCCTACAATTTAGGGAGGAAACTTTTAAAAAGTGGTTAACACTCATTCCAAGGTTCTAAGTGGTAGAGATAGTAATGGATATAGATGGAGCTCGTCATACCAGTCCAGAAAAGAAGCAGAGCAGAAAGAGAAAGAGTGAATAGGAAAACAATAGAGGAGTACCATAGAGTATTGAACAGATTAGAGGAGGAGAAATCCAGGCATAGGTTCTGCAATAGAAAACCCATATATGAAGTAGGAGAGGTCGCCCTGTGTATCCACCAGGGGGCGCCCAAGCTATACAGCAAATATTGATACCTGGGGAACTCACTTGTAAGATTCCTCTTACGTCAAAAATAGTAGAAAAAAACCTCCAGTCAGGTGTCTAGGAAAAGCTAGAGAAATTTTAAAGGAAAAAGGGAACAAGAAAAAAGACCTTATAGGTCTAACATGATAAACAACTAAACATAATGCAAAAAGGGCCACCATGGGCGTCCAGAACCCTAAAGCGGGGAACATGACTGACGAACAGGGTGGTCCACACGGATCAACTATTAAGTAAAATTTTGAAAATCACAAATTAACAGCACAGCTCTAAGACCCAGGGTAAACTGCAGTTGTTTGGTCTATGATCAGAAACAATTGCTAGGCCATGAGTCAGATTCAGCGCAGCACTCCAAGTCCTAGGTAGAAATGTCTAGAAGTCTTGAGACTGTGGGCAGTAGTAATGCAATGTAGATCCCACTTGTAGAGCAACTATGTCATCAAAGGCCCCATACGACAGGTGAGGATTAGGTGAGAGCAAAGAACAGTACTCACAGACCCCAGAGGGTAAGGATTGTTTGTAAGGTAACAAAATCAACATGAACTATTTATGTGAACTGTGAACTAGAAATAAGTCCTCATGCGAACAGATTGTACCCATAAGCACAGTAGGTTGAAGGCGAGACTCCTAAGAAAACCTGGGTCCCCTTTCATCCCTCAGAAGCTTTGGACATCTTGGATCTAGATCTTTTCTTTTTCCCCTTCGATCTAGGTTGCCATCCATGATAGATAGGGAGACCAGCATTGGGGGCCAGCAATGGCCAATCTGGGATAGATATTTGAGGTAGTTCAAAAGTTCCCAAGAAGTTGGGGAGGTAACCTAAGGTACGTAAAACCGCCATTTTACCTTCATGGGTCACAGATAGTTGAAAGGGGAATCCCCATCGGTACTTGATTTGCTTGTCAGTAAGCATTTTGGTCAGAGGTTTCAGTGCACGTCTCATGTCTAGGGTTAATTTGGATAGATCAGGTAGGAGAACGATGTGAGAGTCATTAAACTGGATGTACTCTTGTGTGCGGGCAGCTTGCATAATTTCAGCCTTAATAGCATAGAAGTGCACCCTGCAAATGACATCTCTAGGATATTCTGGGTTCGGGTTCTGAGGGCCCAAAGCCCTATGTACTCTGTCCAGTTCTAGTGGGTTGTCTTTGGGTTGCTGAAGAAGCTCATTAAATATGGCCTTGACAGCGGACGAGAGATCCGCAGGTAATACAGTTTCTGGGAGGCCCCTGATACGTATATTGTTCCTGCAGGCCCTATTTTCCTGGTCGTCCTAATGGAGCATAAGGAGCTGGATTTGGGCTGCATGTTCATTTAATACTGCTTCATGGGTATTAACAGCCACAATAGTGTCATCCATAGTATGTTCTATGTCTTCTAACGTCCCTGTGACATCTTTACGCAATTCAGAGATTTCTTGTTTATATGATACCTTCAACCTCCGAACATAGGCCTCAAAATCGTGGCGTGTGGGGAGGGCTTTAATGTAGGCCTCCATATCCCATGTAGAACTAGACCGCTGGGAATCTGGGGAATGGCATCCTGATCTAAGTGAACCGTGTTCTGACTCTGGGGGGAGAACGGGCCCGCTGTCTAGTCCTCATTTGTGGTGAGGAAGGTGGAGGACTCACTCGCTGTGAGGACGAGTGCCGTGCGTTGGAGTGGGCCGGCGCCATCTTGGAAGGAGAGGCGCCGTTCTGTGGGAGATTCGTGCCGATTTCGCCAGCTGTTTGTTGCTTCGAGGCTTTGTGGGGGTCCCCCTTGCCTTTCCCACTCATTGTAGCTCGGATGGCCGGGGTCCGCTTTGCTTTTAGCCGTTCAGTAGGTGATCCGTGCGGGAGACGAGGAGAGATGCGACCGCTCACGCCATGCGCCAGGCCACGCCCCCGTCCCTGTTTTTTTCTCACTGTTCTACTAGCTGGAGGCTGAGATGTCCCTACTGTGCTTTTCACGGTTTTCTTTCCTGGAGACATGAGGTAACAAAGCCCTGCCTCTACCAAGATGGCCACCTCCACACAAAGACACAGAGCAGGACAAACATGAAAGTCAGTATAGATGAAAATCAGCTGCGGGGAGCCTACAGACAATACTGATGACTATTTGTCCTCTGCCTGAGTGAATCCCTCCATTGGCTGCCACTCGCCCAACGAATTAAGTTCAAAATACTAACCATGAGCTACAAAGCCATCCACAACTCTGCACCCAGCTACATCACCAACCTAGTCTCAAAATACCAACCTAACGTCCTCTTCGCTCCTCCCAAGACCTCCTGCTCTCCAGCTCCCTCATCACCTCCTCTCATACTCGTCTTCAAGACTTCTCCCGAGCTGCTCCCATCCTCTGGAACTCCCTATCCCAATTTGTCAGACTATCCCCAAATCTTACCACCTTTAGGTGATCCCTGAAAACTTTTCTCTTCAGGGAAGCCTATCCTGCCGCCACCTAACAACTGCACTTTTTATTCTCAATCAACCCATCCCCCCACAGTTATTTCCCTCTCATATCATTTAACCCTCCCTTCTAGATTGTAAGCTCTACCGAGCAGGGCCCTCTGATTCCTCCTGTATTGAATTGTATTGTATTGTACTGTCTGCCCGAATATTGTAAAGCGCTGCGCAAACTGTCGGTGCTATATAAATACTGTATAATAATAATAATAATAATAATAATAAAAAGTGGCCGCGTTTACGGATGGTGAGAATTCATTTCTGGGGATTTTTTTTTATTTTTTACTAGTAATGGCGGCGATCTGCGATTTTTAGCGGTAATGCAATATTTCACCGGACATGTCGGACATTTTTGACACTTTTTTGGGACCAATGACATTTATTCAGCGATCAGAAATTTAAATGTCCACTGATTACTGTATAAATGTCATTGGCAGTGAAGGGGTTGACCTGGGGGGGGAGCTAGGGGTTAACTGTGTTCCCTGGGTGTGTTCTTACTGTGGGGGGGGTTATGCTACCATGGGCATGAGAGATCTAACTGATCCCAGTGACAGGGATCAGTAGATCTCTCATGCCCCTACTAACAGAGCGGGGAACCGCCGTGTTTACATCGGCGGTTCCCCGTTCTTTCCCTGTGGCCGCTCATCGCGGCTCGCCGGCGGACATCGGGTCCGCCCGAGCCGCGGGCACACTCTTCAGCCCCTAGTGGCTGATTGCAGATCGCCGTCTTTTTACGGCGATTCGCGCTCAGCATCCAGACTGCCGCCGTGAAACCGTGTTAATCATAAAGGCTAAAATAAATCCTAATGCCTGAACACAATTTTGCAATTTTGACATGTGTTAGCAAAACTATACATATCATCACAACTACTTTATGTATTCAGGTGAATTATACCTTTGTATTTTTTTCAGAATAAATTAGGCTTTCATTTGGTGGTAACTGGCAACAAATATCGCCTATTTTTTTAATTATCAAAGGAAAACTGGCCCAACATATTTAAAAAAAAAATAATTTTTTAAACATAGATTTATTTTTCTTGCTAGTATTATAGCCTACCACCAAAGAACAACCCACAATCAATTCTCCTGCTCTTGACAATCGCAGCAATATCACATATGTAATATAAAAGGCAATCAGCACAGCTGAGCTTCAATTAAGAGTAAAAAACTGCTAGCTGGACAACAAAGGGGATCAACCCCAAAACAGATATAATTTCAATAAGAGAAGCAGCGCAGTAAAAACATAAAATAATGTCCTAAAATATTGTCCTGAAAGACTTTTGTCTATAAAATACTAAATTGTCCTTCAATCATATACTGCAATCCACCGGTGTTTAGATATTCAAACTGGACAGTGAGACAAAATCCTCCACCAACATCCACTGTGCTCACCTCACTGTTTGACCCCAGTTTTACTAGAGGGTCAAACGCATATAATACACTTCACGGGGTAAGGTCTTCAGGAATCCCTTCCTCTTAACTAAGTGACATCTCCTGCTCAGCTTGGAAGGACTCGTTCCAGGATCAAACAGCCAGTGTGATGTATATATGGAGAGAGGAATATACTAAGTGCAGACTGTATTTTAAGCTTTAAAACGTTTTATTAAAGTCAGTCTACTTACAAACATCCAATCAATAGTGCATATACAGCAAGTCAGAACCGCCAAATGACCATCATAAGCCTTGCGAAAAAGGTTTCAGAAGAGCGATCCTCCTTCTTCAGCAGGCGGATTCCTGAAGACCTTACCCTGTGAAGTTTATTATATGCGTTTGACCCTGTAGTAAAACTGGGGTGAGGTGAGGTGAGCACAGTGGATGTTGGTGGAGGATTTTGTCTCACTGTCCAGTTTGAATATCTAAACACCGGTGGATTGCTGTATATGATTGAAGGACAATTTAGTATTTTATAGACAAAAGTCTTTCAGGACAATATTTTAGGACATTATTTTATGTTTTTACTGCGCTGCTTCTCTTATTCAAATAATATCACGTACGTGTATATTATGTTCTTTGTACCCATAGTATGACCCAGAAACAATGGTGTACATTTTGCTTTCTTTATCCTACTTAAAACACACTGAGACTGACATTAACTGACACTGATACTAATTTTAAAATGTTTTGTTATAATCCTACCTAAAATACACTGACTCTGACCTTTGACCTCCACCTTTTCGTCTGACCTTGACCTTGCCTTTCGCCGTAACTCTAACCCTGACACTGAGCTAGATCAAACCTCAATCTAGCTATTTTTTCTTTGTTATTATTTATTTAGTTATTTTTTAGTTATTTTATCTATTTATTTTTACGTTTGGTTGTTTACATTGATACATGTATCTTTCTCTCCATTCAGAGGAAAAAGCACACACAGGGGCGGGCTTTACAGTGATTGATCGCTGTGATAGCTAATCAGAGGCTATCACAGCAATCAGGTGATCAGGAACGGGGCTTTCATTTTCCCAATCGTTAGTATGGGACCTGAATCTCTCTGTGAGGGGTTAAAGTATATTGATCATTTTAAGTACTGTATTTTTTTTTTTTTGCATTTCTGGGACCCACACAGTATTGATGCTTGCCATATTTCTATCCATTTACTCAGCAACCTTGTATTTTATTTTGTACACAAAAACTGGGGATTAGCTTGTGTTTGTGTGCATTAAAATTAATTTTGGTATGCTTTTTTATTTTATTTTACTTACAATATAGATTTGATAGACAGTTGCACAAATATTGTGCAACACAAAAAAAACTACCATCTTTTTATCCTACAGTGCCTCTTCTTTCAGAAAACATATGATTTGTTGGGAGTTTTAAGTATTTTGTTAGGCAAAAATGCAGATTTTAACATCTGTGAAAAAAATGAAAAAAATTGCTTGAGTAGCCAACTGGTTAAGGTTGAGGTTAAGGGGAAGACTAGTTTAAAGGGGTCTTGGGGTAGGTTATTGCTTTCCTGATGCTGAAAATTACTATAATAATAATAATAATAATATTATTGTTAAAATATAGATCAATATGCAGACAGACAGGCCCCATACTATTTAAAACAGCTTACTATGTTTATAGTCATCTCCTTAGTTTTAACATTTGACTCAAGTTGCCAGTACTGGATGGTGTGAAAAAGCATATAACTTAAATTAACACATTGAAATAAAAGGACATTGCAATATTTTTATAATAGAATTCCAACACAAGCTCATTTAAATTATAGGAGCAAAGAGCTGTTTTTTCAAACTGCTTGGCATTTTATGGTCATTATTTCTACCCAAATTAATGTTTAATATTTTAATGGCAAAAGCCTTACAAAAAAACGAACATGTCCTGTTTACCAGGCACATTCACTTGAGCTACTTTAAATGTGAACTGCAAAAGAAACATAATAGACATCTTAAAAAAGGAGGTTTTTAAAATGAATTCAGTCACATAATACAATAAAAGAATGATACAGGAATTTGGCAGGTATACATTAATACTGTATTTAATAGAATGAAGGCTTCAAGGGAAAGACATTATATGCATTCAGATCAGTGACATTTTTATCAAATTTTGCATGCATTTTTGATTCTTTTAAAATGTGCAGGCATTTATGAGGTTTCTAAATTGCCCATACAAATCAAGAAGCACACTTTGAATTTAAAATGTCAGATTTGAAGATGGGCGGATGAGATTAATAAGTACATGCAGAAAGAGGTTGTAGATGCAGATTTACTCTCAGTCAGCAACATGACAAGCAAATTAGCAACAATGTATAATGATGATCAGCAGTCAAAGATGAGCAAATTACCTAACAAGAGGAGGGAAATAAGCGTAGACACACAAATAAAATAACAATCGCTTAAAAAAACACAAAGGTCAAATTGTCTAGGCAAGGTAATGAGTACTGATCAAGTGATTTGCGTGCTTACCAGTGTTAAAATAATGCATATATTTAAAAAAAATCAGAGGATAATCTCTCCATGAGCCTGTAAGTGTAGGGAAATATTACAGCTGGCCAAAAGAAGCAATTTAAAAATGTTAATAAATAAGGAATAGGAAATGTTGGTTTACGGTTAGGTGGAATATGTTTTAAAGGGTAGCTTTCTAGGATCTAATGAGCCTAAATTGTCATGGAATGAAACGAAGAGATGAGATTAATTTATAATAGGGTAACTTACAGATCCAACTGAAAGCATTAACACTTGATGTAATGTGCAAGGGCAACTTATTGTGAATAATATGGACCTGAAAATATTATTTCGTTTAACACTATACGGTAGGCAGTTTACAGTGTACACCTAAGCATCATACCTACTACATGCTGTATGTGGCCAAAAATATTTTTAGAGATAGTATTTCTTGTTAATGCTATAGCATACAAAGGCATTTTGGGTAGTTATGTGCTTCCCACCTTGAGGCAAAAGTCTGAGATAGGCCCTTTTCTGTTGCAAAATATCTGTGCCGATGCACAAAGCCAGCTCCATAAAGACATGACTTTTGCGTGAAGGAAATTAAGTGGTCTGCACAGAGTCCTAACCCCTACTGAACACCTTTGGAGTGAATTGAAATCCTGATTGCAAGGTGGTGTTTTGAGCATCAATACCTGACATTTTTCTCTAAAATCTTGTAAAGGGCCTTCCCAGAAAAGTGGAGGCTGTTATAGCCACAAAGAATGAAGTGGACAAGTTCATATTAATGCCTGTGGATTTGGAATTTGGAATAGGATGTCCAAAAAGTTCATATAGGCATGATTATCACGTGTCTGCAAACCTTTGGGCATATAGCGTATAAGAGAAGTTGGAAATGTAGTCATCAGGGCTTTCCTCATAACAATCAGAATGCAGTGGTGAGCATATTTCCATGCTGACTTTAGGCACTCTCATCCTCTACAATACTCCTTTCGGGACTACTGATGTAAAGGTTGAAGAGAATATGCGATATACGGGTTTCCAAACGTCTGTGCACTATTAGTACGGATATACTTGAAAAACCTGTAGGATAAGGTTTAAGGTTTAGGTGTCCGTAATTATACTTGAACAGGTGAAGTAAGAAACACCGATATTGTCGGAGGTGAAAAGACCCTTCCGGGAAATGTTCTAAAATCTCTTTTTACAGTCCATAACTACGAGTTTTGTGGTGGAACGTTAGTCCTAAAGTTAAGTGAGGTTTCCACAAGTCATCCCCAATCCTGAGAC
>BLSH010409522.1:2292806-2305647 GCA_018402905.1 Glandirana rugosa | reverse complement strand
TGGGTAGCATTTAAATATACCTCTTTATATGCTCAAGCCTCCAGAAGCTGGAACACAAGCTTCAAACACCGAACCACCGACCAACCCCTCTAATCTTTCCATTTCTTCTTATCCTCCTACTCCTCTTTCATATCTATTTGTTTTTTACATACACATTGAGTCCACATCTGAGTGGCACCTATAGGCCATTTTTAACTCGGTTGTAAGACCTATGACCGGACACGCCCGACTCCCCAGGCGCAGAAGACCCCATTTGGGACGCCCCTGGGGGGAAGCGGCTAGTCGGGACTGGCCTTTATATTATAAATGGGCCCCACTCAGATGATATGCCTGCAAAATAGGTTTGACCTAAGAATTCAATGCTGGATAATTCAATGGAGATAATGAATCTGTTATATATTCGATCTATCAAAGATATTCATCCTTGTTAAACAGTTTATTTCTTTTATGTTCTTTTTGCTGAACATACTTTGTATCCTTTAATGTATATTCATTTGGATTTTCAATAAAAACATATTGATTTAAAAAAAAATGAGTTGAAAGTTTGTTGAACCATTGCTGGGAGCAGAGTGAGCTGAGCTGCTGAGAGAAATTACTTGATTAACTTTAATGTTTCTGCTGTGCATTTTGAAGATGAATTGTTTCACAGTAGCTGCTGCTACAGAGGTAAGAGTAGGCTTGATTTAAAGCTCATTTAATGCTTGTAGGGTATATACTGCATATACACTATATTACGCACATGAACTTTAACCACTTCAGGATTTCACACTTTAGGAGCAAAGCACTTTTTGCGTTTTGGCACTGCGTCACTTTAACTGACAATTGAGCGGTCGTGCGACGTTGTACCCAAACAAAATTTGCGTCCTTTTTTTCCCATAAATAGAGCTTTCTTTTGGTGGTATTTGATCCCCTTTGCATCATTTCTGATCACCGTTATAAACAAAAATAGAGCGACAATTTTTCAAAAAAAATCCAAATTTCTTACTTTTTGCTAAAATACAAATTAAAAAAAATATATAAAAAAAAACATTTTTTTCATAGGTTTTGGCCAATTTATATTCTTCAAATATAAAATATAAAAAATTATCCACGCTAAAAGCTAAGAACAGCAGCTGGCAAAAAATTGCTTGATCAGCAATAAAACATGAATAAAAGAAAGTATTGCAGCGCTAGAAGTGTTCATATATACGGTCCATGAAGAGTCTGTAGATGATACAGAATGTCCCAACACCAGTTTAAGTGCACAGGAATGGAAGGAGGAATCACAATCCACCAGTGTGTCCAGCAAGTCTCCTTACCAGAAATCAATGAGAGAATCGCATATGTAATATCCTCCACATATCAGGCCAGCCAGGGGGACATCCTTTGCAGACACCTCTTCACATAATGAACTTGATCAAACAAGGCAAGCAATTCATGGAAACAACCTTCCTCTATGGCTCTTCGTGCTTGAAAGCTGCACAAGAGTTATGTTGTCCCGTTGAGCCAATCAAGATGGGCGAAGATGTTGAAACCTGAAGAAGGTGGGTGAAGATGTTGAATCCTGGTGGTCTAGTGTGGGCTCCCTGGTGGTCCCTGGGCAGCCTCCTGATCTTCTCCCTGATGGTCCTGGGTGGCCTCCTTATGGTGTCCTTGGGGGGGGGGGGGCTCCCTGGTGGTCCAGTGTGGTGATCCTGAGCGGGGCTGCACTGATTCATTGATTTCTGGTAAGGAGACATGCTGGACACACTGGTGGAATGTGATTTCTCCTTCCATTCCTGTGCACTTAAGCTGGTGTTGGGACTTTCTGTATCATCTACAGACTCTTCATGGACTGTATGTATATGTGCGGGATCTCGCAGCCGCCGTCATATGACGGTGGTTTGTGATATCCAACCACTTTGTCGCCATCAGACGCGGTCGGCGGTCAGCAAGTGGTTAATGGCATCCCAGTCTTAGTCCATAGGGTTCAATATTGAGTTGGCCCATCCTTTGCAGGTATAAAAGCTTCAATTCTTCTGGGAAGGCTATCCACAAGATTTAGGAGTGTGCCTATGGGAATGTTTGACCATTCTTCCAGAAACACATTTGTGAGGTCAAGCACTGATGTTGGATGAGAAGGCCTGTCTCACAGTCTCCGCTCTAATTTATCCCAAAGGTGTTCTATTGGGTTGAGGTCAAGACTCTGTGCAGGCCAGGCAAGTTCCTCCACCCCAAACTCACTCATCTATACAATATTGCCAAAAGTATTAGGCCATCCCTCCAAGTCATTTGGTGGAGGGGGGGTTGTGGTGTGGGGTTGTTTTTCAGGGGTTGGACTTGGCCCCTAAGTTCCAGTGAAGGGAACCCTTAAGGTGTCAGCATACAGAGACATTGTGGACAATTTCATGCTCCCAACAAAATGACTGCATGCCAGTGCACAAAGCAAGATCCATAAAGACATGGATGAGTGAGTTTGGGGTGAAGGAACTTGACTGGCCTGCACCTCAACCTGATAAAACACCTTTGGGATGGAGTAGAGAGAAGATTCCAGGCCAGGCCTTCTCGTTCCAACATCAGTTCCTGACCTTACAAATGCTCTTCTGAAAGAATGGTCAAACATTCCCATAGATACACTCCTAAACCTCGTGGACAGCCTTCCCAGATGAGATGAAGCTGTTATAGCTGCAAAGGGTGGGCCAACTCAATATTGAATCCTACGGACTAAGACTGGGATGAAGTAATGTGCACGTAATGCCGGCCTCCCAATATTTTTGGTAATATATTGTAGATACTTTACTATCCATAGTCTGGTAATAGGTTTACTTGAGGGTGCTTCATACTTGTGTTTTTTAATGCAAAAAAGTATTTCTTTAGCTGTTTCATTAATGAAGGTTCTCTAAGGAAAAACATGACTGCAGTTGTTTACAAACCAAAGCTGTACATCCAACTGGAATGAACATTTTTTGCACGCAGGTAGAGGCAAGTAAAAAATTTGATAAAAAATAGAAAAACAAAAAACATTTTTAAAATTTTGTGATTATGGTACCTTTATTTCTGAGGGATGTACAGGTGGCATCACACTTTGAAAACAAAGACTTCCTATAATTACACAATCCCATTCTAAGGCACAGCAGCATCTTTTTTTTATTTTCAGATACTTGTAAAACTTGGACTGAAATATATTTTAAACAGTTTGCCTGCAGTGAAAATATCCATTGACTGAATGAGGATTTCACTAATTAGATTTTCTTTAAGCACCTGTTCTTGTAATATCATATGATAGATGTTTGTTCTTCCAGCTTTTGCAGTTTCCCTCTCCGAATGAAAGATTGCCTCACAAGGCTATTTGTCTCATAAGCTAAACAAGAAGTATCGGTGTCAAACCCTGAGGCTAACTAGTCTCCCATGCATTTCTTCAAGGAAGGAAGGAAGATCTGCAAATGTACTGTTTATTGCAGAAAGGATATTGCACCTCCAGTGTGGTTGCTGATAACATAAATACTGAAAACATGGCATTTTTAAAATGGAAAACTTCCCCTTTTCTCCACTTCGCTGTCACTCCTCTGATAAACCACAATCATAAAAATGTGAAACACTTGTGCTACATAGGCACTAATGACACACAATGCAAATTTGTAAAATAAAAATCACACATATGAACCCGCATGTTTTATTGCTGTTTTTGTAAACAGCAACACTGTATTTTTATGGGAAGGGATTTATAGAGGTAAAATATACTACTTTTTGAAGTATAACCTAATCGATTCCAAAAATGGTCTTACTCAAAGTTTTACTGTTACAAGAAAAGTAACAGGTTATAAAGACTTAAAATCGTTCTACAGCCCGCAGGTTTTTTACCTTCATGCATTTTATGCATGAAGGTTAAAAACCTATAGTGTGCAACTTCCCCTTAAGCCCCCCCTTATACTCACCTGAGCCGGATCCCCATCCATGCATGAGATCAGAAGCTCTCTCGGGGCTCTGCTGTCTTTTTGGCTGAGACACAGCAGCAGGAGTCCTTGGCTTTCATAGACACACAGAGGCGGCTCAAGAGCACAAGTGCCACCAGGCAAGCAGCTTGTGCTGGGGGCACTCAGAAGGGTTAGGGCCTGGAGCACTGGCGGGACATGAGAAGAGGAGGATCAGGGCTGCTCTGTGCAAAACCATTGCACAGAGCAGGTAAGTATGAGATGTTTGTTATTTGCAAAAAAATTTAACCTTTACAATCACTTTAAAGGGCTACTTCAATGTAGTCAAGCAGGTTGGGATCTGAGTAGCTGGGGAAAAGGAGGTAAGGCACTCTGAAAATTACTATTTACTATATTACACTAATCTATGGCTCTTATTCACACAGGTTTCTGGTTGTTTAACTACTTGCTTACTGGGCACTTTTACCACTTCCCGCCCAGGCAAATTTTCAGCTTTCAGCACTGTCGCTCTTTGAGGCTGGGTTCACACTATTGTGAATTGGATGTGGGTTTCCCTGCATCCCATTCGCATGTCAGGAGATCACCGGCTCTCTATGCCGTTTCACACATCTTTGGAGCGGCTCCGGTGCAATTTGCACAGGAGTTCTGTGCGTCTTTTAGTCTGTTTCAGGTCCAAATTCAGTCAAAAATTTGGGCTGAAATCGGACCTGAAAAGGTGAACGGGGACGCATCGGACCCATGCTGGGAGCCGCTCTGTGCTGCAGTGTGAACCGAGCCTTAATGACAATTGCGCGATCATGCTGCATTGTAGCCAAACAACATTTTTACAATTTCTTTCACACAAATAGAGCTTTCTTTTGGTGGTATTTAATCACCACTAGGTTTTTATTTTTTGCTAAAGAAACAAAAAAAAAAACTTTTCATAGTTTGTTATACATTTTATACAAACATGTAATTTTTCTCCTTCACTGATGTGCCCTGATAAGGCCGCACTGATAGGCTGCACTGATGGGCATTGGTAGGCACTGATGAGGGGGCACTGAGGGGCACTGATAGGTGGCACCGATGGGCAATCATGAGGCGGTACTGGTGGCACTGATAGGCGGCACTGATAGTTGAAACTTATGAGCACTGATAGGTGGCACGGATGGGCAGTGATAGACACTTTTAGGTGGCACTGATAGGCAGCACTGATAGGTGACACTGATGATGAGGCACTGGTGGGCACTGATTGGCAGCACTAATGGGCACTGATAGGTGGCACTGGTGGGTACTGATGGGCACTGATTAACAGCACTGGTAGGCACAAACTGAGACAGATATCCCTGACGGCCTTCTTCTTTTCTCCTCACGCTAATCGTGAGAAGAAAAAAAGCAGATAACCAGTTTCTGTATTCTTCCATGATCAGCTGTCATTGATCATCACGAGGAAAAGGGCCGCTGTGATTTGCCTTTCAACCTGTTCTGTGGTCAGTCGAGTCTGATGAACTCAACAATGACAGAATGTGCCGCCCATGCACAGCAGGGGGCGCGTGAGCAATGGAATCACGGGTAGACGTCTATTGACACTGTCCCAGCACTGGAAGCAAGGGCTGTAGCCGTTTTTTGGCTATAGCGTGGGCGGAAAGTGGTTAAGAGAAATGTGTACAGTAAGCATTTGCAAATCATTTTTAAACTTTGGACAGCTTTGTTAACCTCTTGGCCTCGGTGCCTCCCGGCCCTTTAAGAGATTTATGACGAGTGACCATCGTTATTGGCTGTCACGCCGGTCATGTGGTCCCAAAGCTCCCGATTGCAAGGAGCGATCAGGAGTGCTCAGTTAGGTGACAGTAACTGTGCCGGGAGCATACTCTCGGCACAGGTGTATGGGGGGGGCAATTCATGCAAATATGTGGCCCCTCGGCACTAACGACCAGGCTCTGAGAGGCCACATATTTGCATACAGCCAGCGCCAAGAGCTTAAAGTCTTAAAGTGTATCTAAACCCAAAACATTTTTTTAAGTTTTGGCTACAGGGGTGAGGTTTTAGAAGCCTTGTCTTTTATTGTTGTCTGCCTTCCCATTAGGACGATTAGCCCTCTCTGTTTGTTCTAGTGAACACAGTCACCAAGGCTGAAAGAAAGGGAAAGTCCAAAATTTTAGAATTGTGACTAAAAGGGGTACTTATTCTGGCTGACAAATGTCTGAGAGGGAATTTTCTCATTTGTTGAGTCTACAGGACATGAAGTGAGGGGAGATCTCCCCAATTAGACACAGATTGCATTAAAAATATCTGTAATGGGTTTTAGCCCTTCCCTGCTCTATCCAAAATAGAAAAATATGTTTTGGCTTTAGATAATCTTTAAAGAAATCTAACTTTGAGTTTGGAAAGGTTAAACATAGATCTTACTGAAAGTGCTGACTGTCACTTTAAACACTTCAAGTCTGGACTTGCTGGCATTTAATCACAACTGTTTTTTTATTTTTTGCAATAGAAAGGAAAAAAGACAGAAAACTTTGACGTAAACACAATTGATTATATCATTTTGCAAAATAATCTTTCTTCATAAATGTAGGCCAGAGTGTATTCTGCTATATTTTTACAATCTTGAATGGGTATCCCCTCACTGGTGACCCAACAGATCAGGGGAAATTTATTTTTCCATTATTACACTCTATTTGGTGTGGGTTAGTGTGCCAAAAAAAAATAGTTTCGTTTTTTTAGGGTATTATGCTACATTCTTTGGTAAAATAAATAACCCAAATTAGGGTATATTATTTAGTGAGAAAGTAAAGCCCCGTACACACGGGTGAGACGGTAGTATGATCGGACGTCCAAAATCGTATGTTGGCTGTTGTGTCTCGCATACTGACATGCACTAAGCGATCGTACAACCAAGCCTAACGTAGTGACGTGTTACGATCGTATAAAGAGGAAGTTCAGGTGCATGTGATTTGTGAATTAGGAACGTAGGTTTCCCAGAACAGACACTTCTGTGCGTTCCAGACTTCTGAGCATGCGTGTTTTGCACGTACAACTTTGTTGGACCAACTTCTCTGTACACACGGTACAACGGTTGTACAATCGCTTGTTGTACAGCCAAAGTTTTCTAGTCTGCTCATCCAACTTCAGTTGTACAACCATTGTACGATGGCAGTTGTAACCACGCGTGCTAACGGTCGGATGATCGTACAACAAGCTGGTTGTATGTCTGCTGTTGTACGACCATTGTACCGTGTGTACGGGGCTTTAGAGAGTCGACAAACTGTGGTATATACAATATATTTGACATTTGATCAATCCTTATGTTCTGACTGCCTATCCCATTTCTTTAGGTGTAAAAAGGAGAATCTGTACAAATACCCCCAATGACCCCTTTTTGGAAAGTAAACAGTCTGAGGTATTTATTAAGGGGCAAGATGAGTTTTGTGAAGTTGACATTTTTTGCCAAAAATTATCTTTGGAAAATGACGGCACTAAATAATATCTGTTTTTACTTTTTTTTTTTTTTTTTTTTTACATAGTTGTCATTTTAACAAGTTAAATCTCACACACAGCATAGGCACACTTATAATTGCACCCCAAAACATATTCTGCTATCCCTCCTGAGTTGGGCAATACCACATGTGGGAGATTTTTTCACAGCCTAGCAACATAGAGCAGGCCAAAATCCAAAAGAGCACTTTTAGGCTTTCTAGGGGCATAAATGAAACATCTAATTTCCTAACTACTTATCACATTGTTTGAGGCTCTGGAGCACCATGGTAGTGGAATGACCACATTTTGGAAAGAAAACACCCTAAGGTATTTTCTTAGACATGGTGGTGAGTCTTTTGGAAATGCTATTTTTTTGCCACACATTTTTAGAAAATGTGGAACAAAATGAGGTCAATTAACAATATAAGCTGTCAATTAATAAAATATTTCTAATACACAGCATATACTTACTTAGAATTACATAGAATTACATTTCAAAACACATTCTGTTACTCCTCTGGAGTTCAGGAATTCCACCTATGTGAGACTTTTTCACAGCCTAGCCACACAGAGAGACCCAAAGTCCAAATAGCACCCGAAGGCTTTCTAGGGGAATAAATGATGCATCTAATTTTCTGATTACCTATCATATTTTTGAGGCCCTGGAGCACCAGGACAGTGGAGACAATTGGGGACACTGGCTCTGTTGATATTATCAGTGGGATGGTGATGATCAGGCCACTGGTATGGCAGTGAACAGAATACTGGTACGGCTTCCTCCATAGATACTGTGCAGGACAGAATGTAGCCACCCGAGGACAGGAAATGTGTTTTACCTGGTAAAATAAAGGGAAAAAAAGAAAACAAATCCACCTGCCACCAGTTCTAAGGACTGATAAGCTTCAATATATTTCATTTTAACATGCTTTAAGCCTAGGGCCTTCAACTAGTTGATTCTAGAATTATCTCAATGTCTTATTAAATTAGAATAAAATTACTGTTTAAAGAAAATGTCCAAAGTTTTTGAAAGGCTACATGCATTTGATAGTCCTTCATACTAGATGATAAAAGTCTACTTTCACTTGTTCTCAGTCACAATGATTATGCTAACATTTCCTGCCACAATATAAAGGATACATTGATATTCATTCTCTCATTTGAGAACCAGCGGCTGAAACTTCTGTCTACATACCTAGAAGTGTGGAACTGGATCAGTGTCTTTAGCTCTGCTGCTGAATGATGATTTAGCAAACAAGCCAATGGACAGATGTCTATAAGATCACATTCATTACAGGTTTGTGCCTTTTTTTTTCTTAACCCCATAAAGTGGTCACTTTAAGTAACATTATAGACTTTTTTTGTGAATTTATGGCAATTTCTGTAAAAGAACTGCAACATAAATGGACATTTAAAATTTTTGGTGGCACTGATGTTCCCATTCATTAGGTTACTGTTCTGCTCCACAAGAATCTGGTAATAAGGTTTCTTCCCAATCATAGCACAACTGTTAAGGGGGTAATTGTTTTAGGACTGAGCTTCTAGCATTGTCAGACAATGCTTGTTCAATATATTAATATGATAAACACACTGGATGAGGATGCAGAACACAGTAGAGCTGAGTCAGTTGCCATCCACTGGACTCTCCAAAAGAATTTATGGAGAACTCATTTCATTCAGTGACCCCAGATATTCATCTGAAAACGCAAATCTGTAATGATGGCAGTGCCTAAAGGTAGGCCATAAAGAGCTAAAAAGAAATAGAAGAGTATCAAGCCTTGTCTGCACCAGAGATTGCACAATATGTTTTAGGAAAATTTCTAATCTTCACTCTTTTACTTAATATTCAAATTACAATTCTTAAATGAAAATTCCATTTAACAAATAATGTGCCATGTTAATGTTTGTAACACATAGGTAATAGGTAATAAAAGCACATACCTATGAATCATTTTATTCTTGTCAGCCCCTTCAAATTAGAAAGTCCAGTCTGGACGCCATCTCCCTGATAAGCTGTGCAAGTATTTCACATTTCCTCTTTACATGTCTACTTGGGTGTGGAATTGTGTCTACATTATGCAGGTAAATGAAGTGGAAAGGTCAAAAGAAGGACAAGTACTAAAGTTATAAATCATACGTCACAGAAAAGGGTTCTTCACAAAAGGAAAGTGAAAGAACTTCTCATTTTCTCAGAATTTTACCTCTCTACTCATCCTAGCTCAACTTCATGGACCGAAACATCATTACCCTAGACATTTCTCACACTATATTCTGCATGTTGCTGCCAGTTTGTATGCATTCTTTATTTATAATGTTTCATCAGTTTACAGGGAAACAGAACAATGTACAAGTATAGTTGCCATGACTGACCACAGTGTATAACTGCTCCAAGCCAATAGGCATAACAATGCAGTGTACTTACATACAATCATAAGCATGCTGGTAGGCAAAGTAGAGATGATAAAATCTGTTGAGCAGGGTCCAATATCTGAAGGTTGCCTATCAATCAATGCATTTATAAGGCATCAAGTACCCAATCCTGAGGAGAACACATGAAACGTATTGAAAATAAGGGTGAAAAATAAAAATTATGTTGGATCTGATATCGTACACTAACCCTTTTTATGTTATCTTTTCTTCTACATGGGTTTTTTTCCTTGAGTATTTTTACAAAGCATATACAAAATAAAAGTTGTTGATACATACAGTCTTTTTACATAAATATAAAGTGTTGTGCAACAAACTCCCTCATCAGTACATTCAAAGTTCTTTCTGCAATGGTGGATTTTACTTGTATTGATAAACAAGGAGGGGCTGAAAGGAGATAAAGGGTAGGTCAAATGGGGGGGAGTGTCCATAGTTCCCACAGGAGGGTAACCATAAGAAGGGGGAGAGGGAGGCGGAGATGAGAAAACAGTAAGAAGGGAATGGGATAGGTTAGAGTAGAGTGAAGGGGGAACAGGGGCGTGAGGACAAAATGATGGGTGGGCTGATAGCGAGATGAAAAAGTCAGAAAATGGATGAAACATACAAAATGAGGAAAGATAACAAAAGAGGTGGTAAGATTTGCTCAGCCAGCTAAGCAAATTCTTATTTATATGATTTTAAAAGCAAAATCATCCAATTTTTTCATCTTTTTATGAACTTTCGGTTCCCACTCCTGGAATTCAGCACATGGACAAGATTAGAAAAAAGGTCAACAAACTGGTATTTAAGTTCATGCCAACCATTGCAGAGTTTTATTATTGTTCTGAGCTTGAAGGTTTTATTCCTGGGCTTTTTTACAATAATGTTGTTCATTTGTCTGATATTGGTTGTTACATTGTTAATGCTGGACCACAGTCCATGCTTGAGTTGGCTGTGGTGGTGGAGTATGCCAGGACATAACCTGGCTGGTGGGGTATCAGTTACTTGGTGCTGGAGTCCTGAAAGATTAAGCAGGTGGTGTGAGTAAAGGTTTAACGGTGGTATTGGTCTGTGTGTTTAACCACTTCCCGACCGCCGTATGTAGAATGACGGCCGCAAAGTGGTTGAGTTATCCTGACTGGGCGTCATATGACGTCCTCAGGATAACATGCCGGTGCGTGCCCAGGGGGGCGCACATCGCGGTGATCGGTGGTGTGGGGGGTCAGTCTGACCCCAAGCAATACCGATCTCCATCGGAAGCACTTTACCATGTGATCAGCCGTGACACTGGTCACAGTGTAAACAGGAAAGCCATTTATCGGCTTTTCCTGTACTTGGGTCTGCAGACCTGAGCAGTGGAGAGCCGATCGGCTGGTCTCCTGACAGGGGGGGTCTGTGCTGATGGTTTATCAGCACAGCCCCCCCTCAGATCGCCACCCTAGACCACCAGGGACCCTGCCCGAGGACCACCAGGGATGTGCCCACCCTGGACCACCAGGGAGCCGACCAGGGACCACCAGGGAGCTTATCAGGACCACCAGGGAGACCACCCTAGACCAACAGGTAAGGGGCATAGTGCCCAATATGGATGGCACTCAGTGCAATCTTAAGATGCCACCCTAGACCACCAGGGAAATGGCCCCTATCAGTGCATCTGCCCACCAGTGCCCGCTAGTGCCCCTATCAGTGCATATCAGTGCCACCTATCAGTGCCCATCAGTGCCACCTATCAGTGCCCAGTGCCGTCTATGAGTGCCAATCAGTGCCACCTATGAGTGCCAATCAGTACTGCTTATCAGTGTCCATCAGTGCTGCATATCAGTGCCCGTCAGTGCTGCATATCAGTGCCCATCAGTGCTGCTTATCAGTGCTGCCTATCAGTGCTGCCTATCAGTGCCCATCATTGCTGCAAATAAGTGCCTCATCATCAGTGCCCGTCAGTGCCACCTCATCAGTGCCAATCAGTACTGCCTCATCAGTGCCCATCAGTATAGCCTCATCAGTGCCCATCAGTGATGGAGAAAATGTACTTATTTACAAAGTTTTGTGACGGAAACAGAGATTTTTTGTTTCAAACTTTTCTGACTTTTTTTATTTGTAGCGCAAAAAATAAAAACTGCAGGGGTGATCAAATAACACCAAAAGAAAGCTCTATTTGTGGGAACAAAATGATAAAAAATTTGTTTGGGTACAGCATCGCACCAACACGCAATTGTCATTCAAAGTGCAACAGCACTGAAAGCTGAAAATTGATCTGGTAGGAAAGTGTTCTAAGTGCATGGTATGTTAAAAGTCTAATATAATAAAGGTTAAAGGTTATCATATCCTGTTTTAACCCCAAATAAATGGGCTTAGCATATAGACTTTCACACTTCAGTTTTCTGCCTTTTTTTATTATCATGAATGGTCAGATGGTTATTGTGTTGGTGGAGTTGGGGTGGTTGCTTGTGCGGTTGTGCAGCCCCTTTTCATTTTCTATGACCAACATCATCTTTTTTTTTCTTGTATTGTCTTCATGGTAACCTGTTTCAATTTAATCAGTACAATAAAATGTACAGAATTTTTCTTGCTAGCTTTCTCTGTTTCTCTCTTTTAGCCCCTCCCATCCTGGTCACTATAGGAAGTCACAGAAAACACTTAATATCTTACCCTTTTAGGCTGGGTTCACACTAGTCCGATTCTCGGACCGACATGAAGAGCACAAGTTGCATTACGTCACAAAAACAATGATTCCCTATGAGAGCCGTCTTAACTAGAGTTGAGCGACAATTCTGCCGAGAGTATCCCTTAGTAACAAAAACACTGCATTACGTTGAACACGAGAAGTACAGCCAGGCTCTTAGCCTGATCACACTTGGGTCGGATTTTCCCATTCTATAATTCACAAAAGACACTGAAGGATATCACTGGTCCTACCCTCCCCGATTTTCTCTCTTTGTCTCTTTCGATCGTTCTTTTTAAGACATGTAAAATAACATGACTAATTTAACTTTGTCCAATGGTACTTCTGTTATGTTCTTTTTTTTTCTACTACAACCAGTATCTTTTACTTTTCCCCGACGTGTTGGCGTGTTCGTTGGTGGGGTTGAGGT
>BLSH010409522.1:2254064-2289613 GCA_018402905.1 Glandirana rugosa | reverse complement strand
GTAAATGGGTAGGGGTACGATGTACCCCTTACTCATTTACATAGGGTGGGGGGGCCGGCATCTGGGGGCCCCCTTGTTGAAGGGGGCTTCCAGATTCCGATGAGTCCCCGCCCGCAGACCCTGACAACCACCGGCCAGGGTTGTCGGGAAGAGGCCCTTGTCCTCATCAACATGGGGACAAGGTGCTTTGGGGTGGGGGGCGCAGAGCCCCCCCTGCCCCAAAGCACCCATACTCCCCATGTTGAGGGCACGCGGCCTGGTATGGTCCAGGAGGGAGGGGGCCGCTCGCTCGTCCCCACCCCCTTTCCTGGCCTGCCGGGTTGCGTGCTCGGATAAGGGTCTGGTATGGATTTTGGGGGGACCCCCACGCCGTTTTTTTCGGTGTGGGTTCCCCTTAAAACCCGTACCAGACCAAAGGGCCTGGTATGCTCCTGGAGGGGGACCCCATGCCAGTTTTTTCTTTAAAAATATGGTGTGGAGTTCCCCTTCAAGATCCCCAGAGCACAAAGTGCCTGGCACTGTCGGGATCAAAGTCGGATACCTGTTCACAGACAAACGGTCCGACTTTGACCCTATGTAGGACCGCAAATCGTACAGCAAAGTAGGATCAAAGTCGGGCCGTTTTTTTGTCGGATAGTGTGAACCCAGCCTTAGACTTTAAAGATGTAATGAGCAGGGCCCTTTGATTCCTCTTATAATGAATTTTATTGTAACTGTACTGTCTGCCTTAATTTTGTACCTTGTTGCACAAACTGTTGGTGCTATATAAATCCTATATCCAACTATATTGTTCACTTAACCTCCCTGGCGGCATGATTATGTCAGATTTTTGCGTCTTGGCGTTTTATATTGTAGGCTTGTAATTCTTAGGAATAACTCACTTAAGACAAGAGTCTAGTAGACATCCCGGGTATGATAAAGTTTGAAATAACTAAATCATAAATTATAATATATATGAAAAAAATATATAATATAATAAATAAATATAAATAAGCATCAAAAATAATAATAATAAAATGTATTCAATAATGTAATCTAGTCAAAAACTTTGAAATTTGCTCAGTTGCAGATTTTGTCGCTGTCGTCACTTTTAGTGTCTGATGATAACGTTCCCCAAAAATCAGTATAACTCAATTCTGCAAATGATTCTTATTTACTATCGGTGTTTTCTAGCTGATCAAAAACCGCTTTTGACGTAACAGACGCTTTTTTATGCCATGGACGTTCTCAAGTTTCCAGGCAGAAAGAATGGCATATATAATATTAGGCCTCATACACACGGACGTTTTTTGACGCCGGCGTTTTCTGGCGTTTTTTGCAGCTCTCCATGTTAGTCAATGGCCCCATAAAAATGTCGGCGTTTTTGAGCTGTAGATGGCGTCGGCATTAGTGAGCAGAAAGTAGAACCCATGGCCATCGCGTTCTGAGGCTGTAACGTTTTGACGTTTTTTGACGCCGACGCCACAAAAGGCCAGCAAACGCCAACAAACGCCACCTAATATTGTACCGGCGTTTTCCGGTGTTTTTTGAGGCCGACGTTTTTAGGTTGAAAAATAGCAGAGGGATGATTTTTTTTAAAAAAACGCCTATTGACGCCGACGTTCACTAACGCTCAAAAACGCCAATGCATAACCGAAAAACGTCGACTTTTTTTCCTTGATGTCGGGCCCGACATTTTGTTTATTTTTTTAGCTACGCCCGTGTGTATGAGGCCTAAAAGTGCATGCAGGGCACTGGACAAAGCATGGGGACAAAAGGGATGTGAAATGATTTGATACAGTAATGTAATCTTACAGATTGCAGTGTATTGTATGTGTTATGTGTGTTTCACTTTTTGAATTTCCCGCCAGGCTCTGCCCCGTGAGATGCGATGCTCGCAGGGAACGCAGGCCGGCATCACACAGGCATCTGGCAGAGGACACAGACACAGCAGAGGGACATCGCTGGATCCAAGGGACAAGGTAAGTAACCCAGCCATTGATCCAGCGATGCAATCTCGAGTGTGGCTCAGGGTTACCGCTATTTGCAGTGAAAACTCACCCTGATCCACACTCAGGAATACCTTCAAGGAGGCTACATATACAACCTACCCCGACACAATATTGTCGAGTTGCACCTGCAGTATCCTAATAGAAACAGAATTACAATATATTCAGTCAGGGCTGTGGCAGGTCGGCACATTCCCGTGAATCACCGTCATTGTATGTCGTGCGCGGGAACAGGGTTTGTGGGCAACATGCTGAAGGTCAAAGGAGCTGTTGCGCATGGCCCGTGGCCGCTATGTCCGCCGGCCACCCGTGATCACTCGACAGAGAGCCAGAACGGGGATCTGTTAATGTAAACAAACAGATCCCCGTTCTGACAGGGAAGTAGAGAGATCTGCTGTTCCTAGTGATCAGGAACAACGTTTTCTCTCTACCCCCAGTCAGTACACTCCCCCACAGTTAGAAACAACTCCATAGGGAACATTTAACCCCTTGATTGCCCCCTAGTGTTAACCCCTTCCCTGCCAGTGACATTTATACAGTAACCAGTGGCTATTTTTAGCTTTGAGCACTGCAGAAATGTTATTGGTCCCCAAAAAGTGTCAAACGTGTCCGATCTTTCTGCCGCAAGTCCCACTAAAAATCCCTGATCACTGCCATTACTAGTAAAAAATAAATACATAATAAAAATGCCATGAATCTATTTCCTATTTTGTAGACCCTATAACTTTTGCGCAAAGCAATAAATATACACTTATTGTGATTTTTTTTGCCAAAAATATGTAGGAGAATACATATCGACCTAAACTGAGGAAGAAATTTGTTTTTTTACATTTTTTTTATATGTATTACTGCAAAAAGTAAAAAATATTGTTTTGTTTTGTTTTTTTCAAAATGGTCGCTCTTTTTTTGTTTTAAAAAAAAAAAAACTGCAGAGGTGATCAAATACCACCAAAAGAAAGCTCTATGTGTGAGAAAAAAAGGACATCAATTTAGTTTGGGTACAGCGTCGCACAACTGCACAATTGTCAGTTAAATCGACGCAGTGCCGCATCGCAAAAAATGGCCTGGTCATTAAGGGGGAAATTCTTCTGGTCCTTAAGTGGTTAATCAGGACTCCCTTGGATATGGGTGTGGCAGAGAAAATGTAATTAATTGCTAGTCCTTTCAGGAGACAGGTGTGATTGATACTAGTAGCTAACCAGTCTTGTGTCCTCTGTAGTGGGAGGCATTATATTGTGCTCTGCCAGAGAGATTTATTTAGAATTTGCCAGTTACAGCTAGTCAGGGAGTCATTCAGGAATTCGATTGAGGAGGAGTATACTGTACATCATAGGCAGCTGCACTTATCACTATAAGTGGAGGTTTCTTTAGGATCTTTATGCAGCTCCTGAGCCTTGGGAGCTGATTGAGCTGAATGCTATACAACAACAGCTAGGAGGTTTTTCCTTCCATTCCTCTCTCCATCTTTTGTTTTATCCCTCTCTGCCCAGACTCTTTAGTATTGTGTATACTAATCACTGCCAGTACTATCAGCCAACCAATAAACAAAAAGCCTCCTTTTTGTACACATATATATATATACAGTCCAGAGATATTTTATATAACTTAATTAAAAGTTTAACATTACTTCCAGGCATATTAAGCATGTGTACCATTGAGCGTTTTTTAGCAAAGAAAAGACAAATATGTGAAGAGCAGCAATAATGGAATCTGTTGCTTTGCCTTCCATGGGTTTGTTTAAAGACAAGTTAATTCTAGTTCACAATTATAATAATTCAACTTTAAGCAGAATTTTGTTAACCAATATATTGTGCTTCTACTCAGCATCTCAGACCCAATGGCTAGAATCTCGTTAATATGTGCCCAAAATGAGTTTTAATGAGAATTTTCACTCAGTTTAATACAACAGAGAGTTTAGATGATGGTTTGAAGATAGACTTATGACAATAACTCCTGTTGGCAGGTATTATCGAGTCCAATAATATATTGAAAACAGCAGAGAGAGCAGATTACAAGAATAACACTATAGTTACATGTTTGGGAACGGGTTGGTTGACTTAAAGTGGTTGTAAAGGTAGAAGGTGTAAAAAACCTTCTGCATGCAGCTTGCCCTGCAGTCCTCCCTAAATACATACTTGAGCTTAATCTTGATTTAGCGATGTGCATGAGAACCTAGGCTCTCTCAGCTCACTCCCTTCTCATTGGCTCAGATACAGCAGTGCTATTGGCTCCCACTGCTGTCAATCACAGCCAGTGACAAGGGTAGTGGACAACAGGACACACATTGCAGGGCTCAGGAGCAAGCACACATGGGGGCATTTGGCGGTGAGGAGGAGCCAGGAGCCCCGACAGGGGACCCCAAGAAGAGGAGGATCAGGGCTGTTCTGTGCAAAACCATTGCAAATAGCAGGTAAGTAAACATGTTTGTTATTTATTAATAAAAAAGCAAAGCTTTACAATCATTTTACTCACTTGAATTGTTCTCATATATTTTATGGACTCTACTCATACCATTTCTGACCTCATTCTGATAGAGTTAGTTGTCTTGCTAACCTTGACCTCAATACAATTTGATTGACCAATAATAATACATTAGACATAGGAAGGCCAAAACTTTTGACCTGTATGCTTGGCCTGGGTCAGTGCAGAAAAAGTATAAAAATACAGTAAAACCTTGGATTGTGAGCATAATTTGTTTCGGAAACATGCTTGTGATACAAAGCACTTGTATATCAAAGCAAATTTCCCCATAAGAAATGTTGGAAATTAAGATGATTTGTTCCACAACCATTTATTCATAAGTCTTCAAGTTTATAGTCCATATAAAACGATTATAGCAATGTGATTGTGTAATCATAAAATGTCCAGCCACAAATGGCAGCCTCCACAAGGTGATTAGAAGCAAAATCCAACAGGAGCTACAGAGTATAAAAGAGAAGAGAGGCACCTCTAAGTGTAGCAATATGGTTACATTTAATGAAGGTACAACATTTAGCAACTCACATGGTTGATGATTGAAAGAGGCACATCTAAGTATGCAGGCATCTGGGGTAAAGCTCTCCACATAGATCGTCAGCTCTCACAACTGTCAGTCTGCAATTGTGACCGGGAAGACTACCTTGCAGTAGAGCAGTGGTTCTCAACTCCGGTCCTCAGGCCCCCCCAACAGGCCAGGTTTTCAGGATTACCTTGGGGAGATGCAGACTAGAATACTGCAATCACTGAGCAGCAAATGAGATCACCTGGGATGGATTTCAGTTATCCTGCAAACCTGGCCTGTTGGGGGGTCCCGAGGACCGGAATTGAGAACCACTGCAGTAGAGAGATCTGAAAGCGAGGCTTGAAGGCGCTTATGAAGCTCAGCATGGAAGGAATGACGTTGATGGCGGTGCGGAGGATGGTCTATTTGGACAGGTTTACACTGGATGCCTGCATATTAGATGTGCCTGTTTTAATCATAAACCATGTGAGTTAATAAATGTTGTGCCTTCATTAACTGTAACCATATTGCTACACTTTGAGGTGCCTCTCTTCTCTTTTATACTCTGTTTTGATGTGACACTACTTGTATATCAAGACATCGCTTGTATATCAAGTCAAAATGTATTTAAAAATTTTGCTTGTCTTGCAAAACACTCTCAAATAGTGTTGAGCGAACCCGGACTGTAATGTTTGGGTCTGTACCAAACTTTGGGGTGTCCGGGACCCGGACTCGGACCCGAACGTTTCAAAAAATGTTCGGGTTCGGGTTCTGGTAGTTGATCACGCATGTTGAATAGCAGCAGGGCAGGCAATCAACAAGCGTTTCACTGGTTTGCCCTTAGAAGCCATCACAGCCGTGCCTACTAATGGCATGACTGTGATTGGCCAGTGCATGATGTGACCCAGCCTCTATATAAGCTGGAGTCACTTGATGCTGCAGTCACATGCTCTCTGAGACTCTGAATAGTGTAGGGAGAGGAAGCTGCCAGCATTTTTGTGAGGGACAGATTGCAGACATTTTAACATCTGATCCTGCATCCTGAGATTACTACTACTGTTGCTCTGAGGGACAGATTGAAGAAATTTGAGAATCGAGATTTCACATACTGCTGCTTTGAGTGACAGATTGCAGATCAAACCCTGCCTAACACAACGATCGATTCGATTGTACACAACGATCAGATTGTGGGAGTAATTTGAGATTTCACATACTGCTGCTTTGAGTGACAGATTGCAGATCAAACCCTGCCTAACACAACGATTGTTACGATCGTACACAACGATCAGATTGTAGGATCGTACACAACGATCAGATTGTGGGAGTAATTAGAGATTTTACATACTGCTGCTTTGAGCGATCTGACTGCACTAGGTAGAGGCTTCTGCTTAGAGGGACAGATTATTGTTCAAAAATCATCTCCTAGTTCTAAAGGGAGAGGTTTTAGCTGCAGCTGTAAGTGACACATTATTGTTCAAAAATCATCTCCTAGTTTATTTGATTTTAATTTATTTTCCCTATCCCCATTTTTTTGTAGGGCACTTGCCCTACTCTTACCCCCATTTTACTTCCTTTTGCAGCCCTCTAGCACTTGCCAGGACTTTTTTACAGCCATTTTTGTGCCTAAAAGTTTGGGTCCCCATTGACTTCAATGGGGTTCGGGGTCCGGGATAACGTTCGGGCAACATTAGGTACCGAACCCGGACTTTTTCCCAAAGTTCGTTCGCACCCGCAGAACCCGAAAGTCCAGGTGTTCGCTCAACTCTACTCTCAAACCAAGTTACTCTCAAACCAAGGTTTTACTGGATTTACATGGGCATGCAGGCCACACCTACAAATCCTCAAAACCAAACATCCCCAGAGACAACCAGTGAATAATGAAAAGAAACTCCAACTTCATTTTGGCAAAAGTATTTATTAAGGTTTTCAAGGTAGTACAAGAAAATGTTGCCAATTCTGGCATACAAAAGAAATAAGGGAAGACATTAAAAATTCTTAGACTAAACAAGGTAAATGTGTCGTCTTTGAGAAAACAAGGCAATCATTATTCAGACCTTATGTTTGACCGTACCCAACTTCCTTTACAAACAGAATAGTAGTATGCACAAGACATAAGATATAATCAATTTGAGAAATAACAAGAAAAACAATTTAGAAAGGAGAAAAGAAAAATAACCAATACATAACATAAGGAAAGCGACAATGGGAGGAATCTCCGGCTAGGGACCCGTGTTGACGGGTAGGTCACCCCCATGGGAGCTCGCTGTGATCCACCCCTCAAGATAAATTGTGCCCCCTTTAGCATGGGCATGCAGGCCGCACCTATAAATCCCTAAAACCAAAGGTCCCCAAAGACAACCAGTGAATAATGAAAAGAAACTCCAACTTCATTTGGCAAATTATAGCCGTGGCACTTTATTTTGGTTTGATAAATCAAAATAACGATACCATGATACATCTCATCAGTAATAGAAATATTAACAATAATATATCATTTTTGCTTAGTCATAAACAACTCAAGCAAATAACCATTATACATAAACAAGTCCCCACCAGCCGGGCTTACCGCTACAAGCCCGGCCTACCCCAAACCTGTGGCCCGCTCAATGCACGACTGAAGGTCTAAGTTAAAAATATCATTCCCAATATCGGAAAGATTAATAAAATCCCACCTATAAAGTCCTACAATTCCACCTTCTAGATGTACATGCCGAAATGAGAATCCATTAATCCTTGGCATGAACTTCTGAATACCTCTATTAATCTTCTTCCTAATCTTATCCAATTTAACCAATTCAGGGGAAACCAGCCATGCTAAACGCGGAATAATTTCAGGAGAAATAATGGTTGTCTGTGGGGAGACCATTTTGAAACAGTGCAGAACACTCTTGACCATATGCAGCAGATCTAAAGTTTTTGTTTGACCAATGTCATTGCCCCCTAGATACACAATAAGAACCGAAGGAGGAGGCCATATCAGCATCAACCTGTTAAGATGAAAAAGCAAATCAGCCCATTTTAAACCCCTAATACCTTTCCAAAGAACCGAAAATACCAAAGTATCGAAAGATAAGTCCGTAGTATAGCAATGCTGCGATGCACGTTTTGAGGCCCAGTACACAAAAGAGTGTCCGACAATACATATGTAGCGTTTGTGACCTAAAATTAAATACAGAGGTTAGAACCTACATAAGAATCATATCTAACAGAATCCCACCTACCCAACTTTCTTATGAAGGCTTCATCCAATCCCAGCTTGGCCACTTCCGTTTCAGCACCAATGCAGAAAGAATGGGACGTGTAGCGAAATCCCCCCAATCCCAGATGTGCAAAACAACGTTTGAGGACAGCATTAAACTGAAATTGCGTCAGCGGAGAACCGTTCTGGTGAATTAGGAACTCTGTACCAAATTGGGCCTATGCTTCATAAACCGCTGAATGATGGCTACGGGCCTAATGGTAGAATTCCCAAACTGGGGAAAAGTGAACCATAAGCCCTTCCCTAATTGATCCGTTTTCGATCTCCCAATGAATAAACTGACAGCGTCCTCTGATATACTTACATGACTAAATTGCAGCCCATCATAACTCATTTTGTTCCTAGGTATCAGCTCAGAGATTTGTAAGGCTCCAAAAAAAGCCAGAGTAAATGCTGCTTGAAAAAGAAATGCTTCATATGCAAAACAAACTGAATTGGTAGCAGCACACAGATCCTCCAACAGGCCTAAAGAAATAGGTCGTCTATCATCTGCGGCAAAAGTAACTCTCCTATACCCTTTCAAAGCCTGATGAACCTTAAAAAATTTGTTACACGCCGGAAAGTCCAGCAGCTTAAAGAAAAAAGAAACCCCAGCTAGCGTTTTTGCTATATGGTTATAAGATAATTGCCGTGCCATCAAAAAACATAAAAAAGCTACAGCCGTGCCCTTCGATGGATGCTGGAATGATGAGTCGATCGACTGTTAAAAAAGACTCACGCATGCCATGCCTTCACATATTGAACCCAAGTTCTAGGGGCCAGGGAATTTATGATTGCGGATGTCACTTGGCTTAAATCAAATCCCAAAGGTGATTCGGACAAAGGTGGCCAATTGGGTCTGCACCCGGAAGGAAGCTCCTGAAACGGGACATCTGTAACCGAGATAAAGCATCTGCAATATCGTTAAGTTTACCAGGTAAATATTGGGCCTTAACCCAAACATTGAATTTCAGACAGAGAAAAACAAAATGCCTCAAAAACTTCACAACAAAGAGTGATTTGGAGGATAGGGAGTTTATTGCAAACAAGACCCCTTTGTTGTCAGTATGAATCACTATTCGCTTATTCCTAAAAGATTCACCCCAAATCTCCAAAGCCACCACTACTGGGAAAAGCTCCAATAGTACTATATTCCTAGTGGCCTTGATACTTACCCACCTCTGGGGCCACACATCACAGCACCAATGGGTGCGCCATACAACCGCAAAACCTCTTGATCCTGCTGAATCCGTATATAATTCGTAATCACTGGCAAAAATAAATTCTTCCTGGAAAAAAGCCCGCCCTTTGAAAATATCTAAAGAACGAGACCACACTAATAAATCCTCCTTCAGGTCTGAGGTGAGCCTAATATGTGCGAATGGGGATTTAAGACCCGACAATGCCATGTACAGCCTCCTAGAAAAAATCCTGCCTATGGGCATAATTCTAGTAGCGAAGGCAAGAAGCCCCAATAGAGATTGGAGCTCCTTTACCAAAACCTTCTTTCTCCTGATGAAGCAACAAATTAACTTTTATAAATGCTCCAATTTTCCCGCCAGCAATCTAAATTCCATCAAAGACGTGTCAATTAGAATGCCCAGAAATTTGATAATAGGCGTCGGCAAAATCGTCTTCTCATGAGCAAGCGTAATACCAAAAGATTCCGAAATAGAAAAAAATAAACACAATAAACCAAGACAGTGGGGGGAATCAGCCAGACCAATAAATAAAAAATGGCCTAAAAAATGAATAACGCTGTCATGTCCAGATTCCACTTCAATGACCCACTGCAAAAAAAGATTAAAACTTTTCAAAATATGCACACGACAACGAGCATCCCATCGAGGGACACATATCCAATAATAGGAGCTTTAAAAAAAAAAATACCCAAACAACTAAAAGCTTCCGGAGCAATTGTCAGGAGCCTAAATGCTGCCTTAATATCCGCTTTGGCCATAAGGGCCCCAACACCAAACTGCCTAATTTTCACTATGGAATATTCAAATGAGCTGTAAGAGACGGATGCAGAAGCCCCATCAATACCATCATTTAAAGAATCCCCCTTGGGAAATGAGAGGTGATGTATCAGCCTAAAGGAATTCGGTTCTTTCTTAGGTACCAACCCTAAAGGCGAAATTCTAAAATTAGGAAAAGGTGGGGAAAGAAAGGGGCCAGCCATAGGGCCCTCACTAATTTCCTTCGCCAATTTCTCCTGGGGGTACTCATCCACAGACTTCAAATTCCCTACAACCTTAAAATCCACTCCTTCAAATGTAGATAAAACCAAACCATTGGTAAACCCATCAACTAATAACAGAGCCATCTCCTTGTCTGGATACCTGTCCAGCCACGGGCGCATGTTTGCTATTTTCACCAGCATGAAAGCTTTTGGGAAAATTTTCCCTCTGCCCTTGGCTGGTCGCATTCAACCTTTTAAAGCATTTCACCACTGGGTGCATCCCTGAACAGTGAGAACACTCATGTCTATACTTACATGACGCATTCCATTTGCATTGGCTCTCATGATAAGCAAAACAGAAACCTTTCCTGTAGTGGGAGACTGGAGAAGTGGACAGCAATTGCTTATTAGTATTGACCCTAGGTGGTGAAATGAGGTTCAACCACAACCCCACGTCCTTCATTCCCCAATCGATAGCTTCTGGCGGAAAGATTCATCATAATTAAACCAACCTAAGCCGCCAAAGCTTTTATAGGCCTCCAGTACATCCTCTAGGTGCTGAAAAAGGCCACTGCATAATTCAGGCTGTTTTTCACCCAAAACGCTGGAAAAAATACAGTATGCCTGAAGCCAATTATTGAAAGCTCTATTTACAGCCCTATGCCTGTCCTCCTCCAGGCTAGCCTCCGCTCTCTTATCCATGCGAGCATTAAAATCTTTATAAAATGGCAACAGTGTTAATATATCCACAAATTCTCCCCTCCAAATTCTCTCCTTCACTGTCATGAGTAAATGAAACCCCAAGGGAGAAATGTTGCAGGAGAGAACTACCTTAAAACAGGACTCAGGGACAGCATGGGTATTAACTGAAGGACTGCCAGATACAATATTGTATCCAGGAGCTCCAGCAGGGGAAGGGTTACATATACCAGCAGCAGCCCCCTGCTTTCCAGTTGACACGGGAAGAGAGTTCTCATCAGAGGAATTATCAGAGAAAACATTAGCTATTTTAAACAGGGTACCAACTACATCATGTAACATTTTTACATTAGAAAACTCACCCTGCAAACCAGCCTTTGATTGTGCTTCATTATCCAACAGGACAGGCTGCGCATTACTGACAGGCGCAGTAGTAGCTGAGGCACTCGGCTTTGACACACGTGGCTGCATAGACTCCACTCCTATAACAGCTTCTCCTGTAGCTAGAGAGGGTGGTGGCCTGGCAACCCTCTCCTGGCTCGAAGGAGGACTCTGTCTTCTGGGAGGCAGACCTCATGTCCGGGACCTCCCGCTGCTCCCCATAGGTGAAGGGGAATAGGCTTGCCTCTTACTTCTGTTACGCTGGCTGAGCCACACACCTCTTTCAATGCCATACGCTTCCTCGCCAGCTCCATGCGACTCCTCCTCTGCCTCCATCACCGGCTCCATGCTGCACTCCGGCGGCTTGCAGTGGCGAGAATGCTGGGAACTGGATGGCTGCCTCCTGGGGGTACTCCTCCTATCGCGACCACTCACAGACACTGGGGCCCCTGACCCACCCTTCCTCCCTTGCAGGCTGAGTCTCCTTACTTGGAGCCCTTTGGAGGCATGTCTTCAGCCACTCCTCCCCACCGCTCGTCTGTGCCATCTCCAGCATGCGGCGTACCAGACCCTCCATGACACAGGTACAGGTACCTTAGCTCTTCTTGCGCTGATGATCCAAAGAGGGCCTCACCTGGACTCCAGCCCCTTTTATAATGTGCCCTCAGGCCCTCCAGAAAATCCTGAACAATCCGATTGGCAACTGAATCACCTTTGCAGCCAGGTAAGGAAAATTCTTAAAGAGACAGTGCAACAAATATAAAAACTACCATTTAACTAAACTGCGTGAATATCCATGCTCAAAATCAAAAAGGGGGGGAGCAGCCACATGCCCATGTAAGTGTGCCCAAATAAATTACGCCTCCTATAGCATTTGCAAGATAAACAGGCAGGGATCATTTTTCCAAAAGAAGAGGTCAGCAATGGTGGCCTTCATATTTTTTCCATACAAATCTCCTATAAGAAGCCAGGGGCTGAAACAGCCTACCAGACTCCATCTACCATAATATCACTTTTAGGTGAACTGACACTTTAAAGATGAACTCTAGGAAGATATAACTAACATTTGAGTTATGCAGATTGCAATTCTGTATTTATTAAAACATAAATGTACTATTGTTATTGAATGTAGTGTAAGAGCCTGAATTTGGTCTGGTATCAGCCTCTTGGAGGCAGACTCGGAAATGGAGAAGCACCGCAAGGAGCCATTAAGTTGTGCTGCAGTTTTCAAGTGGAGTAGAGGAGAGGTCATCAGCCTGCTGCTTATTCTTTCCCTGTCTGGTCACAGACTAGGGCAGGGACAAGACCTGTAAGTGTTTCTTATCTACAGCAGATAAAAATCAGGTCTCTTGTCTTGCCAGACAAGGCTGTGCTGACATGTAAATCTCAGGACCGGTTGAACATAAAAATAATTTCTATGTCAGGTAGAACAACTCCCTATATATTCCATCTGCGCATTAGCTGTTGAGCAGAAATGTTACCTATACCAACAACAAGGGTGTATTTATAAATGTTTTCACACAAGATTCACACAGTTTTCACATATTTTCTAATTGGATTCAGTTGGAAAAATGTGTGAATCCTGAGTGAACGTTTTGTAAATATTGCATGAAAACATTTAAAGATATACAGTTAAGCGTTTACAGCAGCAGCCCTTACTAACTAAACTCACTTATTTACTTATTTCACTTATTTCTCATTTTACTTTATTTCCAAGAAAAAACTGAAAAAGTTGTAACAACATATGCCATATGCTGACATCTATAAGATGGCATTCTACACAGGATGCAAGTTCCAGCTTTAGAAAGTCTTTTTAATTTGAAATGAATAACAAACAGGATGGATAGAGGTGAATATTCTTTCTCTTTCAAGAGTTCTCACGGTGCTTCAGCTATCTCCAATCTGTTTAAAAAACTTCTGAAGAATAGTGCGACATAAGTACGTGCTCTTTTCTATTTCTGTTTTATAAGTCCAGGCTATTGAAAGAGCGAGAAGAGGATCCTGTCCAGGTGTCCCTGCATGGTAAGATAATGGATGCAGATTGATATGATCTACAGATAGTAGGCATTAACATCTTTAGGCATCACTCAGGCACACTATACAAGAGCTCTTACTAGCCTATTGGATAACTAGGCAGGTGTTCTTACATAGAACAACAAAAATACAAAAAAAAACAAATAAGAACTAAAAAGGATTACAAGTTATCCTGTTTGCACTATTGATTTGGTAAGTCAGTCTAACAATACCGTTACAACTCTTATTTATTTTCTCAAGGTACATCGTTCTCCAAACTGAATGCTTTTTGATTTAAGGGAAGAAAAAAAAAAAAGAAAAGCTTTTTCCATGGTACTGAATCCTATCCGAGCACAGCTGCTAAGCTAACTGGACTCAGCTACCCACTGTGAGCTTTTGTCCCTCAAATGAAGACAAGTGCTCTGGTATAAGCATAATTTCTCTCATCCCTAAATATGCCACATGCCAATCAAAGAAATGAGGTCCGTAATTATAATCCATCCCTGCCAAAAAAAATCTGCATCAGGTTTACTGCAGCAGGCTTTGTGTTGTCAGGTAAAATTTAAAGATGTTTGGAGATGGCGCATTATATATTTATAAGAAACATCAGTCACTATATTTATTTGTAACTCTTTAAACAGAAATAACACAGGCATTGGAATACAAGATATTTTAGATGAGAGAAATCTATGTTATGGTAGAATGTGTTTTGTATGAAATCCCATAGAGCTTAAATGATTGCAGTAATCCTAAATTAGAAGACTGTAGAAGGTCCCTATAAAAACAGATAGTTTGGGCCTTCATTTGTTTACTTTCATTATCATTTTTGCCGTTTTGCCCTGGTGTGACCTTGTTGGGTCTGTCTTTGTCAGCATGTAATCGGTAGGCCCAGACTGGTAACATGTCAGTTCTGGCATTTGCCACAAGTACTAAAGTATGAGTAGTTGTGGGCTGTAGGGTGCTCAATCAGGTAGATCAACCATTCTTAGCATAGCACTGTTCAGTTAAAAAAAAATGTTAAAATTGCTGCCTGTTAAAGAAGATATTTAACCAGTTCCCGACCGGCTCACGTACATTTACTAGTGCAGAGTGGAATCATCCCACGAATCGCCGCTTATCGCGTGTGCGCCGTAGTGGGCAGGAGCGTGCCGCCGGCGGCATGCTCTCATGCCCGCCACACTCTGCAGAAGTGTGGCAACAGCTCGGGTGGACTTGATCTCCGATGGTGAGCTGCGATTGCCTAGCAGAGAAGAAAAACGGGGTACCGCCGATGTAAACACGATGGCTCCCTGCTCTGGCAGGCAGCATGTGAGAGATCTACTGATCCCTGTCACACTAATCAGTGGATATTTCAATTTCTGATTGCTGTATTCATGTCATTGGTCCCAAAAAAGTGCAATGTCCCGATAAAAATTGCAGATCGCAGCCATTACTAGTAAAAAAAAAAAATTGCAAAAACGCCAGAAATGAATTCTCATGGTTTGTAAACAAGGCAACTTTTGCGCAAACCAATCAATAATCGCAGATTGCGATTTTTTTTTTAGAAACAATATGAGGAAGAATATAAATCGGCCAAAACCGATGAATACGTTTTTTTTTGGGGGGGGATTTGGATTTTAGCAAAAAGTTAGAAATATTGTTTTTTTTTCAAAATTGTCGCTCTTTTTTTGTTTATAGCGGTGATCAGAAATGATGCAGAGGTGATCAAATACCACCAAAAGAAAGCTCTATTTGTGGGGAAAAAAAGGACGTAAATTTAGTTTGGGTATAACGTCGCACGACCGCGCAATTGTCAGTTAAAGCGACGCAGTGCCAAATTGCAAAAAGTGCTCTGGTCCTAACGTGGGAAATCCTTCCGGTCCTTAAGTGGTTAATGCTGTCCTACCACCAGTACTAAATATGTGGCAAAATCTGAATCAATATATAGTGAACCTTAAAAACACATAATTAAATAGTGTAGTGTCAAAATAGCTGTGGTGATAAATAATAAACTTATTGTGACAATAATAAATGTAATAAGTCCATAAAATGAATATAAGCTGATACGCATAATTCAAAAAAATGTCTAAAAAATATAAATACATTATGTCGTCCAAATGCATACAGAAGTGAAGAAAAATTAATCTGATGCAACCACTCCAGTGAACGTGAAGATATTCAAATTGTGTCCAAATAGCTGAGCCACCACCATCAAGTGAATTGCAAACTCATAGGAGCAAATGGCCATCACGGCAGCATGTGTGCCTTACATCATATGTGGAAATCTCTCTGGATGTGTCACAGCACTAAACTCCTGCTGGCAACTCTATGCAGAGTCCAACTGAAATAAAATAAATAATAAAATAATAAAAATAATAGAAGCTCACCAGGAGCCCAGATGGATTTTCCATAGTGTAGTAAGTTTAATGTTCAAATGGTATAAAAACAGCATAAAACAAAAGTAAAAATCACTCATGTGAGAGGCCGTTGTCGACCAACCACCAGTGCTGCAGATCTGTTGCTCTGTTGAGGGGAACTAGTTCTCTACATGCTAGTTGTAACCCACTTTGGAGTGTGTTGGATCTCTTGTCTCCTATTGTGTCCTGTAGCGACGCAGGGACCGGTGGATGGAAGTAGGAGATGCCCAGAATTCTTACAGTGGCAACAGCTCTGCAAGAACTGAAATGGTAAGTATTAAATATCTTCTCAAATTTTTGTAAAAAATGTAAGGAGTTAGAGTTGCTTTAATTGTGTCAATTTATAATAGAATTTAGAATACCATTGGAAGTGAGAAGCTACACAATACCTTGCACTAAAATGCAAAGTCCACTCTGTTCCTAATCTAAAATAGCCAAATGATGGTATAAAAAAACCCAAAAAACGCATAATGTATCATTGAAGAAAGTACTTCATAAGAGCCCCATACTCATTCACATAGGGGGGTCTGGGATCTGGGGGCCCATTTTGTAAAGGGGGCTTCCATATAATGATTAACCACCCGCTGGCAGACCTCCGTAACAATGGGCCAGGGTTGTAGGGAAGAGGCCCTTGTCCCCATCAACATGGTGACAAGGTACATTTTTTATTGCCTGCAATAACAGCTGATGATTCATCGTTTTTTAAGGACTTGGCAGTACATATACATTGTACTTTCACATCAGCCCCTACCCTCAAGGAGCCTACAATTTAAGGTCCCTAACTCACATTCATACATAGACATACAAGGGCCAATTTAGTCAGGATCCAATTTAACCTACCAGCATGTCTTTGGAGTGTGGGAGGAAACCCCTGCAGGCGCAGGGAGAAAATGTAAACTCCAGGCAGGCAGTGTCGTGGTTGGGATTCGAACCAGCGACCCTTTTGCTGCCAGGCAAAAGTGCTAACCACTACACTACTGAGCGACCCTAAAATGTGGCCTGCCACCTAAATATCTCATGTAAGTTCATTCTGTGAGTGGAGCCCATAATGTTACATTTTAATATAAAGTGGCTATGTGAAATAGACTGACAAAAGTAAAGCAGTCTTTTTAACAATTTTAACCATTTAAGCTCTGGAAGGTTTTACCCCTGTCATGATCAGGGCATTTTTTGTTATTCGGCACTGCACTATTTTTATTGGCAATTGCGTGGTCATGCAATGCTGTATGCAAATTACATTTATGTAATTTTTTTAACACAAATAGAGCATTCTTTTGGGGTATTTGATTGCCACTGGGGTTTTTATTTTTTAATATATAATGGGGTTGAGGGCTCTTTTGGTTAAACAAATGCAGATGGCTTTACTTTGTCAGCTTAACTTTTTAGCAATGCTCTAGAAATCCTAACTGGGCTGCTATAGTACATTGGACCCATTTGCTCTTAATTGACACAGATGACTAGTGTATTGATATATTTGCTGCATCTACAACCTGACTGGCATTACCAGCACCGATAGACAGACCCAACTGTATAAAAAATTAAACATTGTTTATATAAAGGTTTTAATAACATTATAAATAAATATGTAAAGTTTCAGAGGAATTTATACCTAGAAAGTCTTTCACATAAAAAGTTCTCATTTTAAATAATGTAATATTAGTGTTATTGCTTTTTTAACTTACTTTTTCCAATATGAAATTGTGAGTTATATTTCTTTACTAAAGATCCAACCAATTTCATCACTGGTTTTGTATAAGTATGCATGTATCTACTTGCAGTTAATCTCCAAATGTGTAGGAAGCCTGGTTAATAGTATTATTAGACAAGGCCTTAGAGAATAAGCATTATCATACAAGTAATTAAATAGCATATAATAAAGATTAAATGACAATTAATTGTAAATGATAATAAGGTCTTATTAATTAAACATGTACTTATGCAGATATTACTCCATTTCTGGAAATGCGGGGAAAAATACATCAGAGGCCCAGAATATCCTGATATTATGCAGTTATTATGGCAATGTAATGTGTTTCGCATCCATTGCAGTTCTGCACATTTCACTTTCTTGTTTAAGAAAACTACATACAGATATCTAAACATTTTATGTCAATTGTTTCCTGATACTAGCAAAGAAAAATGAAAATGCATTATGTTTTAATTGTAGCTAAAGTATGGAATGTGAAGTTCATTTAAAAGTTTAACATTTTTAATTCATTCAATCATTTTTTTTTTTTGTATGCTTTTAAATTTGTATTCCTAGCTAATATCTAATATGAAGTGTAAAATTCATAGAAGGGAGCTGTTTTACAATAACGTCTGTTTGGTTTTGAGTCTTACACAGCCCCATCACCCAGCACAAACAGGAGAATGACACCATTTTCTATGTTATAATTAGGAAGACATTGTTGTCATCTCCTCACCCCCAGCCTGATGACAGCGAGGGAACTGCAGCTCTCTTCTCATGTCAGGTTTTTCCTTGTTATCTCATTTGCATGCAGCTCACCTGATTAGCTCCCAGTGTTGCACATTCCTTTCCAAGTATTAGGACTGCAATACAGGGGATTGCAAAAGACTGATGTTAAGTCAAATTCAGACATGAACCATTCAACAAATTACCTAGGATGTATACCTTACGTCGTGCTCCTTGTCCCTTGCCACGGCTCCCTGGGCACTATTGCCAGCAAGTTCTAGCTCCCAAAATAACAGTTGGACGTTGCTTCCCAGGACAGCAGAGACTGCAGCCACTCCTGTGTAAAATAACAAAAATTGGTTGTTTAACCACTTCAGCCCCGGAAGATTTTCCCCCTTAATGACCAGAGCACTTTTTGCGATTCGGCATTGTGTCACAATAACTGACAATTGCACGGTCGTACGACGTTGTGCCCAAACAAAATTTATGTCCTTTTTTCCCCACAAATAGGGCTTTCTTTTGGTGGTATTTGATCACCTCTGAGGTTTTTATTTTTTGTGCTATAAACAAAATAAGAGTGACAATTTTGAAAAAAAAAAACAATATTTTTTTACTTTTTGCTAGAATACATATCCAAAAAAAATATAAAAAATCTAATTTATTCATCAGTTTTGACCGCTATATATTCTTCTACATATTTGTGGTAAAAAAAATTGTGATCGGCATATATTGATTGGTTTGCGCAAAAGTTGACACGTTTACAAACCATGAGAATTAATTTATGGTGTTTTTACTATTTTTTTTTACTAGTAATGACGGTGATCTGCGATTTTTAGCAGGACTGCGATATTGCAGCAGACATATCGGACATTTTTGAAATTTTTTGAGACCAATGACATTTATACAGCGGTCAGATCTAAAAAAACCTCTGATTACTGTATAAATGTCACTGGCAAGGAAGGGGTTAACCTGCAGGGGACAATCAAGGGGTTAACTGTGTTCCCTAGGCCTGTTTTAACTGTGTGGGGGCTGGGTTGGCAGGGGCATGACAGATCTAACTGATCGCGATTACAGGGATCAGTAGCAAGGATGGGCTTGGGCGTGTGTGGAACCGCCCCCGCACTTGCCCACTAGCCACGCATGCAAGAATTGCCATTTATAGACAGTGATTTGCTATACACTGCCACGCTGCAGTGAGAGTACGCAAACCAGTCTGGAACTGGTTAAAGGCCACTGGGTGTGCACATTGGCTCGGAGCAGGACTGTAGAGCATAGATGTTGACTGGAGAAAACTGCTTTCGCAGCTTTCTCTGGGATTTGTTATTCCTGCATGGGGGTCTGTAGTTTGGAGATTCCATAGTGTCTTGGGTGGGACGGGATCTCCAACCCTGTGTCCAGGTTTTGTGGAGGATCAGCATAGGGTGTGCTCAGGTGAGCACAGCCCTTATAATCAAGGTATAGAAATACCTCAGGGCTCCCAGTTGGAGAATGTTCCACCCTACAGATAGGAGGTCTGTGCATGGAGAGTCAGGAGGACTCCATGCCGCTCCAGGAATCAGAAGAGCTGCAGGAGGCAGCCAGGGCATGATTGTCGGCAAGTGACAATAAGTGGCCTGAGGATTAAAGAGGTTATAAAGCCTCAAAAATAAATAAATAAAACCCTGCAAGAGAAAGGCATAATGAGCTAGTATGCCTCGCATACTAGCTCATTATGAAATACTTACCTTAGAATGAAGCCCTGTATCGGAGTCAGCACTCCGAGTACAGGGCCTACATCTTCCACCAGAAGTTACTTTCGGGTTTGTTGGCCGGAGCCTCGACGACGTCACTCCAACGCATGCGCGCAGGAGCCGTCCGTAACAGCATGGCCCCTTAAAAATGGCACCAAGCAGCCCGTTTCTTCAGTGCGAATGTGCCAATCATGTCGGCACATGCAGATACAGGGAATATCTCCTAAACTGTGCAAGTTTAGGAGATATTCCCGGGACCTACAGGTAAACCTTATTATAGGCTTACCTGTAGTTTAAAGTGGTTATCAAGAGTTGACAACCACTTTAAGGCCTGATGAGCTGTGTGCATTAGAGTGTACCCATACGCACTGAAGAAACCTAAGGTCTGGGGACCAGCGTAAAAGAGGAGAGATACTGCAACTAAAAAGCTGAGTGAGAGCTTAAGAACCAGGTGGGCTAGCATTTTCTGTTTATGCATTTTTTTCTGGAGGAGAACCCCCTGCGTGGGAAAATTGTTATGTTACAGACTTTTATTTGCCATTTTAATAAAAATGGGCTGCCATGCCCTAAAATATATTTCCTGACTGGCTTGAATCACTGAAAAACGCATCTACCGCAACAGCTAACGGTCCCCCAGGTGACTATATATATATATATATATATATATATATATATATATTTAAATAAAACATATACCTATTTGACCCTTTATTAACTCCTAGTTCACCCTAATGAACCCTAATCACCTCTACTTATTCACAATAGCTATTATTTTTCAATATTTTTTTCTTTATTTGATGATGGCATTATTCTATTAAGTAGCATTCATGTCATCTCTCTATATAACCATTCATTAAAAACAGTGATGCCCTTCTTGTTTAAGAACAGCTGTTCTAATGAGCTTCGTCCGCTAATACATCATCTGATGCAAAGACTATATGGTATAATATTTTCACAGCATATTCATTTGACATAAGCTTAACAAAAAGAATAGATGATTACATCTCAGACTGAATATGAGTTGAACGATGCTTTGTCTAATATGTACATTTTGAATGAGCAATGTTACTTAAAATTGGCGTACATTTTTTAAAAGGTTCAGTGGGCTATGTAACAAAATGAACCTGTTTGATATAGACTCCATACTATATTAAACTTGTTCATAATCAGAATGAAAAGTTATAAAGCCCTGTATTTGTACTTTAGATATCTTATTTAACCACTTCAATACCGGACACTTTTACCCCCTTCCTGCCCAGGCCAATTTTCAGCTTTCAGCGCTGTCACACTTGGAATGACAATTGCGCTGTCATGCAGCACTGTACCCATATAACATTTTTATTATTTTTTTCACACAAATAAAACTTTCTTTTAGTGTTATTTGGTGTTATTTAATCATCGCATCGAAAAAAGACTAAACATTTTGAAAAACAAATGCGCTTTTCTTCATTTCTGTTAAAAATGTTTGCAAATATATCATCTTTCTTCATAAATTTTAGCAAAATGTGTATTGCTCCATTTCTTAGGTGAAAATAATCCAAATCAGTGTATATTATTTAGTGTATAGGAAAGTTATAGAGTCCACAAACTATGGTATATATCCGATCCATTGTAATGTACTTACGATCTGGCATTTCTAGAAAATGCCAGGATTACAAATATCCCCCAAATTACCCCTTTTTGGAAAGTAGACAGTCCAATGTATTTAGTAAGTGGCATGGCGAGTTGAAGTTTGAAAGTTGTAATTTTTTGTCACAATTTTTTGTAAAATAAAAAATTTCTACATACTGTCACCAGTGCAGTACAGCGTCACCATACAAACTAAGAAAAGTTCAATTATTTAGACACAAACATCAAAAATAATGCCTGGACCCCACTGAAGTCTCACTCTTGTAATTTTTCTGCCCTTTTCATGGCCAGTTTACAAATTTTGGTAAAAAAAGACATGGATAGCTGCGCATTTCCATGGGGACATGTACCAATGCAAACAAAAGAGAAAATACTGTTCAGTGAAGTGCAGATCTTTTAATGCAGCTTAAAAGGCATGATTAAAATATACACATATACAATTACTTTAAATAACATGATTGTGGGATGCCTTAAACCTGCATTTAAAGTTGCGTGCCAGTACAATGCACTCCATCAAACATGACATTTAGAAAGAAAAAAAATAATATTGCCACTAAATTATATTTCCTAGCCAGATTTGTGTGTGGTCCCTGCCAGAATCTATACCAGACCATTATCTAGGCATGCAGGATGGTTGGCCAAGGATAATACCAGGCTACATATCCTCAACATTGGGAGGTTACCTTGGGGGGCTAAAAGCCTTTCCCCTCTAAAGGATACCTTGCCCCCAAGAGACTTAACCCCACATCTCTGGCCCAGTGGATTTGGGAGTCTGTGGGAGGGATTATCAGAATCTGAAAACCTACTTTAAAATAAGGGAGTCCCAGATATCTGTCCCTCCCCGCTATGTGAATGAGTTAAGGATACATAGTACCACATGTTTGTCATTCATGAGAAGATGCAAATGTCCTTTATGAAGAAAAAAATAATAATGTCCCATGATGTAAATCCAACGGCAGTCACATTTACTATCATGATGAGCAAGGCCCACAGATTCACTCATGCAGCTACTCCCATCACAAATGACGGTTCACTGGTACTGCTGGAATGTCAAAACAGAGCTGGGGAACCTGGGATCCCTGAAAGTTGGTTTACAACATGAAATAAGCTGGCAGGCAGGCATCTGTCATTCAGTGCAGTAATAACTGTACCAAAATAATGACATCTGGCTGCATCAGTCTGAAACCAAATGACAACCTGCAAACAAGCTGAGTTCAAATCAAACTCAAGCCAAAGCAATGCTCATCACAGCAAATATATATATATATATATATATATATATATATATACAGTATGTATATATTGTATATGCAGTATATATTAGAGTGGTTATCAACTCATGACAACCACTTTAACCTACAGGTAAGCCTATAATAAGGCTTACCTGTAGGTTCCCTGCATATCTCCTAAACCTGCATGGTTTAGGAGATATACCATGTACTGTAATGTGCCCATGTCATCGGGCACATGCGCAGTGAAGAAACGGCCTCCATGCCGTTATTTCACTGAGATCGTGCCGCAATAAGCAAGGGAGTGACGTCACGCAGCTCCGAAAAATCACACAGCCGGAGTCCGCGGCCCCGGAAGGAAGAGGGGGCGAAGATGGATGCTTCCTATTGTCGGGACAGCGCAAGCTTCCAATGCAGGTAAGTGTGCACACTAGCCTATTATGCTTTTACATTGCAGGATAATGCAGAGCAATGAAGAGGAAGTAAAACCCATCAGGTTTTACTTCCTCTTTAAGTTTAATGAAATACCAAAATAAAGTGTGTGTGTGTGTGTGTGTGTGGTTCAAGGAACTATATGTCTGAGTTAAGATGGTTGGTGCTAAGTAAAGTCCACCTGAACAGTGAGAGGCCCTAATACTGTGTTCTGTATAAGCTTCTTGAATACTTGAATCCTGCTAGAAACGTGTTTAAAGTGACATGAAGCATTCCCATTATGATCTGCATTTAACTTTCCCAAACCAATGTCAACTGGTGCTTTGAAAGTTTTAAACAAAGCTGCTTGAAGCTTGCCAATGCATCGGCTTTCTGGGACTCTCCCTCCTGATTTGCTGAGACACAGCAGCAGATACCATTGAGGAGAGAAAGGTGGTGAAGATGCGCCATGGCTCCGTGTCTGAATAGACACACGTGAGCAGCAGTTCAGCTCAGGTGCCCACATAGCAAGCTGCTTGCTGTGGGGCACTCGGGAGGAGGGAGGGGACAAAAGCCCTGGTGAGGGACCTGAGAAGAGGAGGGTCAAGGCTGCTCTGTGCAAAACCACTGCACAGAGCAGGTAAGTATAATATGTTTGTTATTTTTAACTTTCAATCTTTTTATTGAAAAAAAAAGTATATCAAGGTTATACAAAATTGCAATCTGAGGAATACAAATTAGTGATAGAATCATAAAGGCAAAATAAGATTATATGTGTAAACCATGCATTATTACAAGTATAATTTTATCTGGTATAACTGTATTACATTTCAATGATACGATCATCACTAAATAAATGAGAGTCAATACAAGGTTCTATTATGGTTGTCTTTGAGTATTAGTCGTACCTTCCAAAGCGTGTGGTGTGGCGGCCAAGCACCACACCAACAAAGCCCCCCATCGCCAGTCAGAAACCGGAAGAAAAAGGCCTTTGGCAAAGGGTCAGCTGTTATAGTTATTAAGCAAAATTAAAGAGATTTGTGCATGTCCTCAGATCGACGACTAACATGTCGTCTTCCCATCGTAAAATCTGATCAGCTATTACCTTGAAGATAACTGGTATCTAGGTAGAGCTGAAAGACAAGGGAAAGGGAAGTCAGAAAAGAAATAAGAGAAAGAAAAAAAAGAAAAGAAAAGGAGAGGGTCAGCCAGTGGTAGTAGAGTCTGTCGACACATAATGTATCCAAGGAGCCCAAGTCTTATGGAATTTCTTGTTGGTGTTGTGAAGTGTGAAGGTAAGCTTGTCATTAACCATAATCCAGTTCAGTTTACTTTTTATGAACTAGAATGGGATCATCGACTGCTTCCAGTGTTTAGCTACAGCTATTCTTGCCGCTAGTAGGATATTCGTATGAGTTTTAGGGATTTTTTAGGTATGTCTTTGGGGAATTTATGAAACAGTGCTACTTCCAGGGCTCTGCGAATGTTTATTCCTGTCACAGAATTTATTTCATTGAATACCTGAGTCCAAAATCTAACAACTTTGGGGCATTGCCACCAAACATGGTACATGGAACCCAGCTGACCACATCGTCTAAAGCAAGTGGGAGATGTAGACGGATGCATTTTGGCGATTCTAGTGGGGACCAGGTACCACCTTGATGGAGTTTTGTAAGTTTTACAAAAAACACAGTCATATTACAGGTATTCCTGTAATAGTAGTCTTATTTTTGATAAAATATTTTATAAAGCTCATTTGTGCCTAAAAACATGCAGACCCTTCTGCTGCTTTATTACCACACAGACTATTCAGGTGATTATAGCAAAGAAAGACTCTCCCTTTTACAGATCAGGATATGATAAAATAAACAGCAAAATCTTCAGAACAGAGAAAGGTATAATTCCGAAAATAATTTAGTAAAATTGTATGCAGGGGTAACTTATTGACCCTTTAATTAGGTTTCTGCTTTAAATCTTTCAATGAAGTGAGATTACTTCAAATCATTCCTGGCAGGGTCCGTTATAACCTGTGGGTGAAGTTTAGTGAAGGGCAGTCAGCTGATGGAAATGACAGCACCTGATCTAAGGATGGATTAAGAATTTATATATTTTCTATTATATTCCAGGATGGGCACACCTATCCTGGGCTATGAGAGGCATGCTGCCATGTAAAGAGGATCTGTGTTACCAGCGAAGTGAAGAATATTAATTTATTATGAACTGCTATTATTAACTACCTTGGGTACAATAAACTAGAGTTCTCCCAAGCCTCTTGCTGCTTTAAAGTGATTGAAGTGGATGCCTGTTACCACTAAAGGTGTGAATTGGGACAGCACATCATTAGGTCATGGTGCTAAACTAAAACAAAAAGGAATATCTCTGCTAGATATGTGTGAAATTGAAAAAAACTTGATAAAAAAACAGCTGCTAGCATGGGTCAATAGATAAAAACACCAAATAATAATCAATATACCATATAGTGCAGCGCTATCAAAAACATGATACATATAACATGATTTCAAGAAATAATAAATTGTGACAACAAATAAATATAGTATTCAAGTTCATCAAAAACATTGTCCATAAGTATCCAAACAAAAAGAGGGAAGAAAAAGAAAATTAATTGAATGTGAAATAAAGTTCCAGTGTCTCGGAAGAGTAGTGTCCACAAGTGGTGAGTAAACCAGACAGCTGTATGCATGGGAGAACCAGCTTCCCCAAATCCTCTGTGAAACCACCACCAATATAGAAGATAGCAGCTTACCAGAATGCAATGGCTTCCAAACTAATGGAAAAGTCAAAAGCACTGTAGGGAAAAACTTTCCCAGGTGTATCCATAGATGTGCTGGTGGTACTGGTGTACTTCAAAATTACGATCTCATACCCAATGCATATGCATTTAAAAGATAAAGGATCATAACATGATACAAGCATCAGTGCAGGCCATAGAGGTTTCTTTGTGTCCCAGGAGAGTTTGCTGAATGTATTACTTCTTGAGATCATGTTATATATATCATGATTTTAAAAGTGCTGCACTACATGGTGCTAAACTGGTGCATCACATGGAGGGACACACGGTGAGATACAGGATCCAGAAGAGACAACTCTAGTACAAACCTGGTCAGGTTGAGGCAGGTGATGACAGGGGATGAGGTCTCCCACTTGTCAGTTAGGAGCTGACCATCTCCATGTACTGTGTAGCAAGTGACCTGGACTGCCTTGTCACATGGGCCTCAGGTGTTCTGTGGGCTGTCTGAGCCCTATCCCACAACACTCCTGCATCAGATATAAGGTCTGATATAATTAGTGTCCCCAACCATTGGAGGGCCTTTGCCATTGGTGACCAGGAGTATGGTAAGTGATGGGTTTATAACCAGGGCCGGCTCTACCATTAGGCGGAGTAGGCGGCCGCCTAGGGCGCACTGCCGCCTAGGGGCGCCTGGCCACTGTTGATGTGTCACTGGCTGCTCTGCATTGATTCATGTAAAAGCTCACACTGTCTGACTGAGATAATGAGATTGTATTATCACATGACATTTGTAAATGTATATAGAAATAGTGACTGATCTGCCAAATACCCCCCCTCCGTCCCCACCCCCCGTGAGGCTGTATTTGATGGGCACAGGTGAAGCTGTATTTGATGGGCACAGGTGAAGCTGTATATGATGGGCACAGGTGGGGCTGTATTTGATGGGCACAGGTGAGGCTGTATTAATTGGCGCTGGTGAAGCTGTATTTGATGGGCACAGGTGAGGCTGTATTTGATGGGCTAGGGTGAGGCTGTATTGATTGGCGCTGGTGAAGCAGTATTTGATGGGCGCTGGTGAGGCTGCATTTGATTGGTGCTGATCAGGCTGCAATTCATTGGTGCTGATCAGGCTGGGCAGGGGAAAGGGGGTGGAGTCAGGGGTGGAGCCAATGGGGGGGGGCGGCAAAATGAGGTTTCGCCTAGGGTGTCAAAAATCCTTGCACCAGCCCTGTTTATAACTTGCCATACATACACACAAAATACAGAAATGGAGTTCTGCATGGTTCTTAGTCAGTCCTGTTTTTGACAGGCCTTGTTGGAGAGCAAGAGGGTGACTCAGTCACATTTGGGACCCACCTACAAAGTCCTTTCAATAGTGGGAAAGGTTTTTTTGTTCAACAAAAGTGAAGTTTTGCTTTAAATCCCATTTAGGTTATTCACTTTTGAGGTTCACAAGTTCCCCTTCCTTTAGGCAAGGGAGCATCTGATCCTCTCTCTCTCCTTGTCCCCACACTACAGTTCTTGGGCCCAAGCCCTGGGGGAGATTCTTATCCCCATATAAATTCTGGCATATACGAACACAGGGTTATCAATAGAAAAGGAGGTGGGCTATCAAGAGAACCTGTTTCTTTGACATGAAATACCCAAAATGGGCCTTTTAGGGGAGAAGCTACAATTTAGTTTTGTGCCACGGTTTTTCACTTCTGCAAAATGAACGTTGATTGAAGAACTTTGCAATTCTAGAAAGATTAGGTCAGTCATTAACTATCAACACAAAGGTTATGATAAAAGAAAAGCATCACAGATTCCTCATGTTTACAATGGCACATACAAAGCTCTGTAAAACAGTCATTTTCTCACTAAGTATTTCTTTTGAGCTGATGGCACAGTGCGTGGTTCTATGGTGTGATTTCAATGAGCTCATATCAAATTGTAATGAGAATGTTCTCTAAATGGTGGCCCCTAGTTAGGCAAGAACAATCTAAATGAAAAGAAAATGCAAACAAGAGGTGGTCTTTACAGAAGCTTGGGAGATATTCAAGCTGTTTACACTAAGAAAGCAACTTCAATTTTCGTGTTTTCTTCTCTGGTAAAAGTGACTGTAGCATTGAGAAAAATTAGCGTGAGCCACAAAAGGTATAATAGAGCAGGTGTTTAGCCAATTTCAGCTCATTTTTAGCACTGATTTAAATTGCTCCCTTTCTCTCTCCTAGCATGCATTTTTAAATGATTTTGTTCATCTTTAAGCCTTACTTTTATTATTAAAAATTACCTGTGTACAAGACAATCATAAGAAATGAACAACCATGAAGAGTTCAGTGGACTAAGTTATAAAATGTCTTACAGTAATGTCACAGGTGGTTAACAAAAAGAAAAGCACATACACAAGATACAATATTTAAATTAGTTAAACAGGCAAGTTTTGACAATATTGATCTGCAATTTTTTTAACTCTTTCACTGCCATGGGCTGGCTCTCATAAAACTGAGCCCTATTTTTCTCATGCACTGATATTATAAAAGATTTCTTAAAGGAGACCTTTGAGGTTTAAAAAACATACACACATACTCACCTCTATGATGCAGCTGCGAAGCTGTCCCACATCAGCTCTAAGATCAAGAATTGAGCATCTACATGACCGCTGATCACTTAGTTTTAGTCAGTTCAGAGCAGAGAGCAGTGACTCTCAGTCACCGTTCTCCATTCTGCTCCTCCTGTTCTCATTGAAGTGCCAGATAGGGGAGGGGCAGGCGCAGCTGACTCTGCTGAGAGCCAGGCAGCTGAGAGGATTCCAACAATATTGTCGGGAAACTTACAGAGCCTAAAGTAGCTCTGCCATATCAGCTAAGAGTGAGCAATAGCCCAGTATCACCTGACTCTGGGTCACAGGAGTGCAAAAGTAAGGCCTCATGTACACTGCTGCTGATAAACTGACGTTTAAGAGCAGTTGGGCATTTTTTTCAGCTGCCCCTGAACGCTCCTCGATGTTATCTTATCAGTACAGGTACACAGGGCCGTTTATAGTCGTTTCTGTGCAGTTGAGTTTAGAAGCTGAACATCCGTTCTGAACAGTTGAGTTCAGAATGGATGTTCAGAGGCATTGGAAACGCCAAATGCCTGTAACAGCTTGTAAACACTGTTAAATGCGGTAACTCACGTTTAGCACCATTTTGTTTACAGGCGTCTTCATTTTAAAAAAAAACGCTCCTAGACGCGAACGTGGCTAAACTGACATTTTTAATGTCAGTTTCTAGCTGTCGAGTTAAATTGTTCAGGAGAGGTTGTCAAACGTCCCTTGTACATTAATCCAAAGTGCGCTCCTTTGACCCACAAGAGAAGTATAGCCAAAATAAGTGAAGAGGGATAGCTTACATTTTTGGTCACAATTTGTATATCTGTGATGTCAGAATTTCGAATATGAGCGGTAAGAGACTTAATGCAAAGTGCGAAGAGGAGTCAGATTGGAGGGCATCCTTGACAAGTACCATTACAAATTGGGGATGGAAAGGATGCTGCGTGTGGTAGCTTGATTAATGCTGAGCTATAGATATAAGGGTTTCTAATATTAGAGAGAAAGGGACCACGGATGCCTTTGTACTGGTGCAAAGGATAAAATCATAATGGGCCATCTGAATTAGTCCAATTATTTTTCAGCATTTAAGCTTACCATTTTAAAAGGCTGTAGCTTTGTCACCTATCTGTCTATTGGAAACAAATATTACTTGGTTGGTATGGAGAAGTATAGAAAGAAGGGTGCATAATTGGAGAACTAGAAGTTTAGTGAACGTTTTTAAATTCAGATTTAAAAGAATGATTGGTCGGAAATGTGTGCACACTGATGGGTCTTTATCAAGTTTGGGGAGGACTAGGATATGAGAGCTGACCACTGAGGTTGGAATTGGCTGAGATGTAAAGAAGTCATCGCATCCAAAATATGAACAGGGCAAAATTATCTCACATGAAGAAATCATGTGGGAAAAAGTGGACTTTCAGGGCACAACATGAGATACTTACACGTATATTTATAAAAAAAAATTATATTTTGAAAGTTGTACTAATGCTCCATCAAATTTTATGTTTCACTTGTTGTGCGCTTTGCACATAATGTCTTCATTAAAGGGATATGAATGTAGTCTGCAGATCAAGTCTCTGGGTTGAGACAGATGACCTCCTGGGTGAAATGCCTTGTGAATGTGATCCATTTCAATGTGGTGAGAGAAAGATACACTGAAAATATTATTGAAGATTGCCTGCAGAATATCTTTTAGGTCTTCCTGGTTTGTAGCTTCCAGTAGTTCTTTAAATCTGACGTTGTTTCTGTGACTCTTGTTATCTAGATCCTCTAGGTGTCTCTGACTACCCATTATTGTTGAGCTTTGAGTGATCACCTGAGTTTGGAGCTTATGAACTAGTTTTTCTGTAGAATGAAGTTCATCCTCCACCTTTTCAACCCTGTTAGTATGATTTAGAGAACATAATTTATAAAAAGAAAACTGAACTGCCAAGTATATAAACAAATACATGCAGACTTAACATTATGCACACTTACAAAACAGGAAAAACACACAACATTTTCTGTGAGTAAGGCCTAATGCACATTACAGCTGCTAAACTGAAGTTTAGGAGCAGGTGGGCGGTTTTTTTTCAGCAGCCCCTGAACTATCCTCTATGATATCTTATGTGTACATGTACACTGAGTAGTTTATAGTTGTTTAGAGGCAGTTGAGGTTACTGGCATTTTTTTGAAAGCAGAAAAATCGCATTCAGGACTGTAGTTTACAGGCATTTCAAACGGCAAATACGTTTTTAAAGGGGAAAACATTTCTGATACTTTTTGAACATATAAAATATTGAAAAAACGGGAAAATGGATGAGTCTAGTAGCAATGAACTCTGGTCCTCTCACGCAATTTTCTATATCTTCAGAGCCTCAGCAACATCAGGAGCATTTTCTCACACATGCTCATGATGGGATCCATAGTGAAAACACAAAAAATAAGGCAGCTATCTACAAGCACACTGCTCTCTTTGCTGCTGCTCTCTCTTCTCTCACAGAATGGCTGAAATAGTTAATAATGTATTTGTTATTCATGCATTGTGGGTATTTAGGAAGGTCTCCTGAGGTTATCTTTATAAAACACTTCTAACCTCAAATGCTCATAACCACTGCTAAACTTACATAAACGTGGTATGTAAAAGCTATAAAACTGAGGTTTTGTTCACCATCGGTTACCAGCTGTCAGTTTCCAGCGTTCAGAAAAGGTTTTCAGCTGCTCTGTGTACATAAGCCCTTACTTAGCATGTTTGTTGGTAACTTAAATTGCAGCTGTGACCAGCCTATAGGCAAACAGTAAATGACCTTTAACCCCTTCCCTACTGCATTGCATACATTTACTGCTGCAATGTGGCAGCATAACGCACATCGCCATTTATAAGTGGTCAGGTTCGCTACGGGACCGTTCAATCTACAGGCACAGACCAATGATTTTTGGTCTGCACCTGCTGATCGGTCCTGGCGAATGAAATGCCTCCTCTCCCTGCGTAATGTAAACATGGGCAGAGGAAGTGATGTCACCTCCCCTAGTGGAGCCCTTTTCAGTTCCAGAGCGAGAAGAGAAGACATCTAAATGTGAGTGCACCAACACTACACTGACACAGTACACATAGGCACATTTTCCAAGCCCCTGATCTCCCCTGATCGCCCCCTGATTGCCCCCCAGTTAACCCCTTCACTCCTGTCACTGAGTGCAGCGATCAGATCTTTCACTGATCACTGTACTTGTGTAACTTGTGACACTAATAAGTGCTAGGGTAGGTAGTAGTAGGCCCAGGTAGGTACTGGTGCCCCCCCTTACCCCCTAATAAAGGTTTTAACCCCTTGATTGCCCCATGTCACCTGTGATGTAAAAGTGTCACGGGTGACGTTACTTAGTTTGGTAGTTTTTTTTATCAGGGTACTCACTATATATATATATATATATATATATATATATATACCTCATGTAGCACTACCCCTGTAGGAGCTGCTTTAGTATGGGCCACAACATTGGGGTCCATCTTGGCACTTGTAGGGGTGCTATCTTGAGCAGTTGATTGCAGAGTAACGGGATTATCCCGGACGAGCCCCCACATGTAGCACTACCCCGTAGGAGCTACTTTAGTATGTTCAGTCCATTACTCTTCTTCCCAACCCCAATAAGGGCCTCAATCCCCTCTGGCACACCTGGATTCACTCTGTGGGTTAATTCACCTTTAAAAGAGTGACACAATAATGGAATCACACAATAGTAGAGTTTGAAGTATTTACTTAAATTGCTGCTATGTTAAAGGGTAACTCTCAATCAAACAGAAATTGCATCACAGGTAGAAGATCAACAGTTTGCATCTAAGTCACACACTCATAAATGTCTAAACAACATAAACATGGTTTTTGAGTTATTGGTGAATAAAAGGGATACACAAACAAACTCAATGTGTATCACAACTCCCTCCTATTTACTGGCAGTCCACTGTTAAAGTTACACTTTAATTCCTCCAATTGAGTTTAGTCAAGATACTTGAATGTTCACCTATGCTCAATGTAAAACTAGACTATGTAAAATAAGTCAATACAGGAGAAAGCTTTAGACTAGCTGATGTGAAATGGTGAATTGTAGGTAAATTGATACCACTCAATGGAAAACAAACAAATTAGTACCACTCTTAAAGAATACAACCAAACTGGCACAACTTCAATGGACAACCTGCTCTATTTAAGAGAGTGCTTAGGAGAACTCAGTAATGCAAAGTATAATACCCTGAGTCCTGCAAAGTGGGGGGAAAGTAACTGTAGTTGTAGCAAATTTTTAGTCGAAGTTCAGTGCGTCTTAATGCTGGCTCTTTCACTCTGAATGCTAGGTACCTAGGAAACAACTGTAGCCACAAATTCTCCAAGTATGGCACAAAAGATGCAACAATGAACTTTACTGCAGTAGATAGAAACCTTCACAGTGGCCACCGACTTTGTGATATGCTTATAGCTAACAGCGATCATGTACACTCAAGTGGTTATAATCTGGCTTCCTCAGTCTTATACTAGTTCTCAGATCTTTAACAACTTTCCATGTGAGATATTGGATTAAACAATTCAGCGCTCTTTTATATATGGGCCTAAGCCCGCTCACCCAACCGGATAAACTGCTACAGACAGCAGTCCCGCTACTTAGGTGATGGAGATAGTGATGAAGACACACTTGCTCTCTGCTCCTGGAATTGACCTCCACTGCACTCTTCCTTGCAGTTCTCCCCGATCTATCGCTACAGCTGCCCGCAAGTTCAGGAACAATTCCTCTGATAGCAGGGCCCGTCCCACTGACCATCCGCAGGAACGCTGTGTAGTTGCAGACCGCGCGGTCTGTGTGGGTAGGCCGCAACTCCGCTGACAGGACACACAGGGTCCTGTGTAATCGATCACAACCGTCCAGAGAGAGATTGTATCTGGCCGCACCCTTGGCTTAAATAGACTCTCCCATGAGGCATTGCTGCTCCTAGGAACCTCTCTCTGCAGCACAATCTGATGGGCAATTAAGTTCTCATGCAGCACCAAATCTGTGGTGAACAGGTTAGGCATGTCAAGAGTCTCTCGAGGGGTGAGGGTAACTTCTTCAGTGCTCTCATCCATCACATCACAGATCAGTTTCTTTTGCTTCTGCTATGTTCTGCTTCCAACTTTTGCAGGGGCATATACGACAAATACCTCTTGTAAAAGTCTCTGATCAGCAAGGTAACCTGAGCATATAAATCAAGAATGGCTCTTCTATAAATTCCTTCCACCAAAACAGGCACTACTGGCAGAGGACCTATCAACTGAGCAGGGGGTTTGGCGGAAGCATTTGGAACAGCAGATTTTGGTGGCTAGACTCGTGCTTCCTTCCTCTTTTGGCGTTGGGAATTCTGTTTCTGTTGACATTTTGGAGGCCTAAAGTAATTTCTGATGAAGGCAGCATAAACTGCAGGTGCCCTCCACTGTTCCCTTACAGGTTTAGTGGAAGTTCTTCTTGAAGGCCCAGGCTGTCTCTCCATCCTTGGATCACCTCTTTGTGGTCCACGCCAGTCTTCTGTCCCCTTTGGTGGACTTGGGCATACTCTCTGGTAATGACCCACACCTCCACAGTTTAGGCAGACGTCTTGACTCGTTGGCCCCTGACCAGGTGCAGCAGATGAGGCCAGTGGTACTTTAGGCCCAGTAATACCGTTGGACAGCTCGGTGCATTGGCTGCTATAACTGTTCTCCCCATAGGAACATAGTACAAGTGCTGTGTAATCCGATCCCTGTGTGCATCTGTGTGACTCTGCACACATTACATTAAGTCCAGACAGTGAAAACAAGAAGGAGGGGGAGAAATTCCCGCGCAGGGGCTGACAGGTGCATTTTCCCTTCTTGGAGAGCCTGTGTATTTACAGCAGCCACTTAGCAAAAGCCACAAAAATAGCAGGCATCCTCTACACACTCCCCCCACCAAAGAACCTTTGGTCCTCCAAAGGCAGTAAAGTCTGGACCCTGTTACATGCTTTACAATTACACATGGAGAAAACAGGTTAGTGCACACATGACAACAACAGTTTGCATTACATGACTCAACAAACTCATTTTATGATATAGAATTTACAGAGAAACCTCCCACCAATGGTCATATGATGGGGATTGTCCTGTCTACAGGCCACTTTTACTGAGCTGGCCCTGCCAGTTGTGCCAAGGGGTGAGTCAGGGTCGCCCATCACCAAATCTGTGGTGAACAGGTTAGGCATGTCAAGAGTCTCTCGAGGGGTGAGGGTAACTTCTTCGATGCTCTCACCCATAACATCACAGATCAGTTTCTTTTGCTTCTGCTATGTATACTTCTTCATCCATTGTTGAAGAGGGAGACACTTCTCACTTTTCTGCTAACAGAGAAGGTGAGGGATCCCATCTGTGGACAACAGGGACTAACATCTGCTTTACCAGATCTGTGTTGGTCCCAATGATCAACAAACTTCCTGTGGACCCCGGCAGCCAAGGACACACAATGGCTAGGGTCTCAAAGTTTTGAGGCTTCCCAGTCCTCACCTCCTAATAGGAACACTCCCTATAGACACCTAGTTCAACAACACACTGGGTAACTCCTGACCCTTCGGAGTTTTGAAACTCTGGGATCGGTAACACACAGGAACCGACGGCCCCAGGTGTCCTTCAAACAACTAGTAACCCTGGTTGTGTCTAGACCATTTCGTCTACAATCAGGGACAACAGGTGTCTACCCTAGGGAGTGGAAGAGACAATCGTCTTTTCACTCTTCACAGAGGGAGAAGTTGTTACCTACTTCTTCATATGTATCGTCTTCGTTTTCTTTGACTAGACACTACAATACCCACTCTCGTAGCTTCTTCAATGGGAGTGGGGAGCTCTCTGAGAACTGTACGGATTGGACAAGTGGTGTCTAAACCACTACCCGCTGGGACTGAGTGGGGAACCGTGTTGACCGTCCCGGTCGAGT
>BLSH010409522.1:2214003-2231331 GCA_018402905.1 Glandirana rugosa | reverse complement strand
TAATTTATTTTCCCTATCCCCATTTATTTGTAGGGCACTTGCCCTAGTTTGAAGATGATTTTGGAACAGTTATATGGTTTCTACCGTTAATTAATACTTTTCAGACACAGTTTGAAGATGATCCACATTCACCTCCATTTTTGCTTTTTTTTGTTTTTATTTTTTTAAAAATATTTAAAGTTATTTCCCTGTCCCCATTTTTTTTGTAGGGCACTTGCCCTACCCTTACCCCCATTTTACTTCCTTTTGCAGCCCTCTGGGGCTTTCCAGGACTTTGCTACAGCCATTTTTGTGCCTAAAAGTTCGGGTCCCCATTGATTTCAATGGGGTTCGTTGTCCATGCGATCGTTCGGGTTCCGTCCGGACCCGGACCCGGACTTTGTCCCGAAGTTCGGACGGACCAGCAGAACCCGAACGTCCAGGTGTTCGCTCAACTCTACTTCTGAGTCCCACTCCCGTTGGGGTACACACTCACCAAACGTAATCTTTAAATCAGCCTGTAACAAACAGTGAAGATCTCATCCTCCTGATAGTGATATAGTATGCACGTTCCTTGAGGCAATAATCTTACCAAAAGAAAAAAGCTTCTCATAATGTAATCAAGTCCACACAGTTTATTTCATACCCCACCTCAATATCACACTTACAATGTTTAAAATTCACATTTACATAGTCACATCACAAAAGCAATGTACGTCACCACTGTAAACCGCCCGTATAACCTGTCTGGCGTGGACCTCCGCTCAGGGCTTCCGTCTCTCAGTTGGTGGAATGCAAGCGTCACTGCCGGTTTGCCGTAAGGTCACGTCTTACGCGTTTCATCATTCCAACTTCTACGGAATGTGATGCAAGGTTTAGGAGTGTGTCTTTGGAAATGTTTGACCATTCTTCCAGAATCGCATTTGTGAGGTCATGCACTGATGTTGGATTCACAGGCTTGGCTCGCTGGCTGTGATCAGGCAAGTCAAGTTTCCTCTACCCCAAACTCGCTCATCCATTTCTTTATGGACCTTGCTTTGTGCGCTTTGAGACCTGACCTCAACCTGATAGAACAACTTTGGGATGAATTAGAGCAGAGACTGTGAGCCAGGCCTTCTTGTCCAACATCAGTGCCTGACCTCACAAATGCTCTTCTGGAAGAATGGTAAAACAGTCCCATAGACACACTGCTAAACCTTGTGGACAGCCTTCCCAGAAGAGTTGAAGCTGTTAGAGCTGCAAAGGGTGGGCCAACTCAATATTGAACCCTACGGACAAAGACTGGGATGCCATTAAAGTTCATGTGCGTGTAAAGGCATGCATCCCAATACTTTTGACAATATAGTGCATGCGGTTCCACAGAAGAAGACCCACATCCATGAAGCGCATATATATATACAGTGCTGCCCATAATTATTCATACCCCTAGCAAATTTTGACTTAAAGTTACTATTATTCAACCAGCAAGTAATTTTTTGACGGACACTTTTTGCTCAAATGTAAATAAAAGCCGAGAAATGTTTTTTTCCACAATAATGCCTCTTGTACATCGTCTTATTATCTTTTGGGAGACACCTATGTCATTTCCCGTCAAAAAATGATTTGCTGGTTGAATAAAAGTAACTTTAAGTCAAAATTTGCCAGGGGTATGAATAATTATGGGCTACACTGTACATGCTTGGCTGGAAGGGGTTAACATGTTTTACAAGATGTGTTATGTTATGCAAAGCTGAATTTGACTGCAGTCACATTTTTGTAAATTGGTACATCCTGCTTCATAGATCTTTGGTGTTTTCAAGCAAAATGCACCTTCCATAACAATACTTGGTAAAACATGGCTAAAAGGCACAAAATACCTAAAATGTAGTCTAAGGTAAATTCACAGTTTAAAACATACAGTTTATTTATAAGCATGTCTATATAAAACATTGTACTTATTTATTTGCAAGGTTACACATATGCAGCATTTTTCCACACTTTTTTTTAAAGTTTTGTCATCAGATACAATTTGCAGCTTCTGACTTAAAAGCATCTAAAGACAAGCCTGTTAAAAATAACTTTTTCTTTTAAGATTCAAAAGACCTAAATTCATGAAAATAAACCAAAAATAGCATAATTTGTTGAAAATAATACTCCAATCCTAAAACAATTTTTTATACATTAAACAAAATACCAAACGCAGTTAATTAAATATTTATGGAGTTTATAAAACAGACAGTGCTCAATGTCTCAATTATAAAGAAATAATAAATTCATACATTTGTATTATTTCATATAAAAGAAACACAAATGTATTCTTGGTGCTATACACAATCGCACTTAAAGGCAAATTCCAAAGACGCAGCTCTAGCTGCAAAATCAAATTAATAAATAATAAACAGACAGGCTGTGAATGAATGTGCAAAAGCTTTCAAAGATTAAATGAAAGTTCATGTACATTTGAGACAAGGGGGATGGGCCTGCCAACTACTATAATGGTGTTTAGAAATAAAGAGTCTGTGTTATGTCTAGTGGCCCTGGTGTTTTGTGTTAAGCTGACCCCGGCATTGTACCATTTCAATTCAAACTGGAGTGCAAACTTTCAGACCTAGTCTGTCCAAGGCATTTTGTAAGCAAGCCAAATTTACATTTCAGATTTGAAAGCAAGGGCAAAGGTTCGTGTTCACAGATTTGAGATCATGTTTAATATCACATGACAGCTTTGTCAAACACCATAGAGTTAAAAAAAAGAAGGAAAAAAATTGTCTGGATCGAAGTCATTAAGAAATGAAATAAGTTTACAATAACTTTATTCTTTATTTTTAAGCATCCTTTTGCAATGTTTTTTTTTCTTCATTTTATGTTAATAAGTGGCTTTTTGGTGAACAATTTATTAAAACGCACCCCTTTCCAATTATTCATTTTTGCTTTCCTGTTCATGTATTAATCTGTGTATGCTATATATGTGATTAGAAAAAACATAATTTAGTGAAAGACATATTTTAATAGCTTTGATCAGGTAAGAAAAAGCAGCAACTAATTTAAATAAAGAAAAAAGACTGTATTAGAGCTATTAGGAAATTATTCAGGTCTGCTATAGTTTATCCTTTTTTAGCACTTGAATATTTATAATTAATAGTTTATTGCAATAATAGGTTTATTCATATATTAGATCTGTATTTATACAGAACCATAGATTATAGTAATTATTTTATGGAGAATTTATTTTAACAACGTTTTTCACTGAACAAAAGGTTTTCAATAATTAAGGTTACACCCCACACGCATTTGCAGTGCCCTTCAGCATTGACCTATGTTGAATGCTTTCCAGTGGAGTAGTATTTCAGTCATTTAGCACCCAATGTTTAAGCAAAAAAAAAGAAAGAAAAAAAAAGAGTTCCGGTTGAAACCATCGGTGTTAAATTTTCATTCACAACCACAGGCCTGATCAATGAAACCATTTTACTTAGCTAGTTAAATGATTATGCTTACAGTGGTTTCAATTACTACCTCTCTGCATTGTGATCAGAGGAAAGGAAAAGGGGGGGGGGGTGAGGATCTAGGTTTAATGCAAATGCTAAGTCGCTGATTTTGCCTAAATTTATAAATCAGACAAAAAAAAAAGTTTCATAAAAAAAGGTTAAATTTAAAATGTTTTTATGTTTTTATTCAATCAGGTGATTGTTAATTTATTGATTAAGAATGTTTATATTATGTTGCATTACATTATAGTATGAATTTTGTGTTTAGTGTTTAGAGTAAAGGGAGCAAGTACAATCTTCAAGCTACATGTCCTAATTGTGCACAGGGGGTCACAGTTAAGACCTGACCTTTTGTTTGCATTCTTATACAAGTCCATAGGAATGTAAAACCCACTTGAAGAAGGTCCAATGCAGGTCAGAAGGAGATCAACTTCAGGTCCAAGTACACCTGTCAGTGAATTCTGAGTGACCTCAGAAGCATCTCAAACTAATGCCATCGACACAATCCCAATGTCTATCAAATCTAATTCTTACAGTTCTAATATTAGAAATATTGAGGCCTGGGCACATTGTTTCTACACCTCTTTAGTCAGGATTACGACAGGTAAGTCCAAGGGCTTGATCAGGGACATCTCTAAAGTAAGTACGAGTTAGATGTTTCCTGAGGAAGGATGAAATTTAGAAAGGTACTCCAGCGCTTATAGAAATGGTTTGTTGCAGTTGGGTGGTTAAAGTCGGTTAGAATTTTCTCTTTTCTTAGCTGTATTGTTAGCTCTTGCTTCACTTGGGATATAGTCGGAGGGCAGGACGAGGTCCAATTTTTCAAAATTGCCTTTCTGGCTGTGAAGAAGCACATTAGGATCCATTCCTTGTGTTGGAGGATCTGATCAGATGTTCTCTCCCGGGGCTGTTTGTCCCAATACCCAAAGATCAAAAGGAGGGGGTCTCTAGGTATCAGGAACTGGGTAATGTTGTGGATGAATGAGATGGCCTCATCCCAGAAGGTTGTGATAGAAGGGCACGTCCAAAATCGATGCGCTAGGGGGGGTCTTGGTAGGCTGCAAAGTGGGCAGGACATTGAGGAAGTGTTTTGATTGTCTATAAGAAAAGGCTTGTATGCCCGATGTAGTATCTTTTGTTGTGTCTGCCTCCATTATTCACTGGGGGACAGTCTTAGTGTTTTATTATATCCTGAAAGAAGTTTTTCCATGAGGTCAGGGTCTGCAAAGTCCTTTCCCCAGTTTCTGGCAGTAGTAGCAGTTAGAGGAGTTGCCATTTTGGCAAGTAGAGGTTTGTATATCTCTAAAATGGAGTACGACCCAGAGTCTAGGATAGCTTCAATGACAGAGGATTGGAACCTTTTCGATTTGTCCCTGCAGGAGGAGCGGATGAAATGGGCACATTGCCAAAAGTTAAAGAGATGAGTCTTGGGTAGCGAGTAATCTTAATCTACTTCTGCAAAAGGGAGGAGATCGCCAGTGACTGGGTTACAAAGCAAAGAGAAGTCTGGGGATCTCTGAGGGAGGTGACATGAGTGGGTGTGTAGGGTCCCCTTACTAGCCTAGCCAGGAGTTTGCCAGATTTATTCCCAAACTTATAGAATTGTGCCTCTAGGTGTGAGCGCTTGGTTAGTTCTAACGTCTCTGCCCATGAGTCAAAGTCCGATTTAGCAGATTTCCATTCTGTTCTGTTATGGGGGGAGTCATTAGTTGACAGGCTTCTTTGGGCTAGTTTCAAATGGGTGCTGGCCGCTTTAAATTTTGACAGTGAGTGTTTCTTAAAGGAGGAGGCGTAGGAGATGATTTTCCCTCTGAGAAAGGCCTTGCCTGCGTCCCAGAATAGGTTCTGGTTGTCTAGGTGTTGTGCATTGGCGGAAGCGTATTCCGACCAGGCTAGGTGGATGTATTGCTGGAAGTCTGAGTTATTTGATAGATATTGGGGAAACGCCATATATGGGGGTTAGGCTGAGATAGCGAGTCCTGGAAAGAAATGGAAATTGGGGAGTGGTCCGAGATCCCGATTTCATGGATCTCTGCGTCCCTAACCAGGGGTAGCAGTGAGTCTGTGCAGCAGAGGTAGTGGATTCTGGTGAAGATCTTATGGGGGTTGGAGTAGAAAGTAAATTCCTTCTCTAGAGAATGTAGGTGTCGCCAAACGTCAGTCATGTGAAGGGATTCCAAGGTACTAGCTAGTGGGGTGGTTGCTAAAGTGTTGGGGTGTGATTTTTTTGGGCACGATCTATCGTCTGCCAAATGAGAGATAGAGTTAAAGTCACCACCCAATATGTGGGGGTCTGCAGAGATTTCATTATATTCGAGGTCAGATCTTGGAAGAAGGGGGAGCCCGGGGAATTCGGGGCATAAACGTTAGTGATCAGGACATCATTGCCCGATAAGCGAACATGGATTGTGAGTACCCGGCCCTGCATCACCGAACAGGAGGAGAGTACTTCGCATGGGAGGGATTTGTGGATTAAGATGGCTACTCCGGCTTTGCGACCCATAGCATCGGAGCCTAATACTGTTCCTACCCAAAGTTTTCTCAGGCGCTGTAAGTCAGATTGCTTTAAATGTGTTTCCTGCAGGAGTGCTATGTCTGTGCCTTTTCAGATGCCTTAGGACTTTCATCCACTTGATGGGAGACTTAAGGCCTTTCACATTCCATGAAATAACTCTTAGGAATGGGGTGGATGGCAAGATTTTGAGTCCTGATATGAAGGTGTGGGGGTATAACCCAGGACATGGAAAAGAGTGGTGAGACAAGAGGGGTGTATTCCGTGTCTGTAGAGCATATAGAGATGTTCCCAGGGGTGCAAATAGAGGGGTGTAGGAGGGCTGGAGGAGAGGAGGGGGGAGTCAGAGGTGCAATTTACAACTGCAAATATAACCAAATGTCCAAAACATAACGTGTCTGTGCTTCGCTTTTTTCCGCATGGGCTCGCAGACAGTAATCACTCCCTACCACCGGCCATACAGCAGTTTTGGTTGTGGATCCCAGAGAGGCTGCACAACTGTTGGAGATATCAATTTGAATGGCTAAATGTAGGTGATGAGCATAAATTGTCTATGGTAGAGCACATATGGAAGGCAGAAGGTGAGACATGAAAGAGATAAAAAGAGGAAGGGTAACAAACGATTAACATCAGGAACAAATTCAACATACCAAGTTGTGATTCTTGTGGTTGACAAGAATGGGGTCTTTGGAGAGGGACTGTGAGGCGGGAGGCGGTGCGAGCGCCTTTCACACAGCAAACCTGTAAAGACCAGGAGAGAGATAAAACATAGTCATAGGAGTTTAGAGTAATCAGCGGAGCTCCCCCGCCTGATGAGATTCAGAAGGTTTCAGTCGTTTTGGCGAATCCTTCCTGGGACTGCGCTGGTTTAGAGATCTGGGTATTGTGGATGCTCGGTGTGGTTTATTAGGTTGTTGCTCGGAATTGATATTGATGGAGCGGAGAAATTTTTCTGCTTCTTGGGGGTCATGGAAAGTGAGTTGCTCTCTGCTTGTGGATTTTAGTCGCAGGACTGCTGGAAATGCCACTGAGAATTTCATCTGACGCTGATGCAGAGCAGAGCATATTTGTTGAAATGCCTTGCTCTTTTTTGATACTTTGAGGGAATAGTCAGCAAAGATTAGAATTTTTACGCCATCTATCAGAAGTGGGTTCACTTGTCTATATTTTAGTAATATGTCTGCCTTGTCAGCATAGTTTAAATATTTGGCTATGATTGTCCAAGTGGTCTTGCGATCAGATTGCAAGCCCCCTATGCGGTGGGCTCGTTCTACCATGCAGGGCCTGGGCAGGCCTAAGGCCTCCGGGATGCGTTTCGCACAAAACTGGATGAAGGCTGAGGGCTGAAGCGACTCTGGTACTCCTAAGAAACGCAGGTTGCTCATCCTCGACCTGTTCTCAAGGTCATCGAGCTTTTCCAGAATATATTGGTTGGTCTTGGTTTGGGCCGGCTCAGCCATGTGAGATTGGTAAAGTTCATCTTCAATGTTAGCTATTCTGTGCTCCGCATCACATAAGCGTGTTTTATGTTCCCTCAGTTCTTTTTTGAGTTGCATCATGCCCTCACTGAATGCTTTTTCCACCGTATCTTTGATAGTTGGTGCTAAAATTGCGGGTACGGCTTGGACTATCTTTTCATAGGTGCCCGGGTCTCCTAAGTGAGTGGATGATGTGGATGGATTGCTCACCTCATTGTCCGCAGCAGCAGTGTCAGGCACGCTCACCGTGCAGGCCGCATCCCCGGCCTCGATTTGCGGCTGGGCCGGCGCGACTCGTGGGCCTCCTTTCCCGAGGTACCGCTCCATCCCTGGGTGCAGAGGGGGTGTTGGGGGTGCTGCCTGTGTGGCTGGGTGTGCCTAGTGGTGTCCTGGGGAGGTTTTATATGCAGGTTTTCGGCCGTGGAGCGGGAGCTGTAGCGGAGTGCTGCTACTCCATACAGCGCCGAAACCGGAAGTCCCTCAAACAATTTTTAATGGACAATGCAAGATTCGAGGATTGCATCGGATGGGGTCTTCTAGGAGATGTGCTAACATCTCTATCACATATTATTTCTTCATTAGTGTCCCTTTTGTCCCACCAATCTTTGCTACACACCAGGAAAAAGCGTATGAATTGTTTAGGTTCCCCAAGAGGAGAGAAGCACCAGTTCAAACTACCAGAAAATCAGCTTAATGCACAAACCTTTAGGCTGGATTCACACCATTGGGGTGCGAATTCCAGCCTGTTTGCTGCTGAGAAGGGAAGGAGCCACCATTCAGGAAGGGTAGGAGCCCCCCGCGAGCACGGGGAAAGATCCCCGTTCAGTGCGGAACACATCTCCATGTTAGATGTGTTCCCATTGAACTTAATAGGCTGGGAATTCGCACTGCATTGCACAGAAAACGCACACATGTGAACCTGACACAATGAAAACAATGTGTTTTCAAATGTCATGTGAATTGGATGCGGTGTAAACCACATCCAATTCACATAGGTGTGAACCCAGCCTAAAGTGATTGTAAAGGCAGGCGTTTTTTTATCTCAAAGCATTCTATGCATTAAGATAAAAAACCTTCTGTGTTCAGCAGCCCCCCTAAGCCCCCCCAATACTTACCTAAGCGATGTTGCAGGAGTGTCTCAGCTCTCCCTCCTCATTGGCGGAGACGGCAGAGCGGCACCATTGGCTCTCACTGCTGTTGATCAAAGTCAGTGAGCCAATGAGGAGAAAGAGGGAAACCATGGCTCCGTGTCTGCATGAACACACAGAGCAGCGGCCCGGCTCAGGTGCCCCCATAGCAAGCTGCTTACTGTGGGGGGTACTCAGCAGGAGGTAGGGGCCAGGAGCACCAGCGAGGGACCCGAGAAGAGGAGGATCTGGGCTGCTCATTGCAAAACCACTGCACACAGCAGGTACGTATAGCATGTTTGTTATTTTTAAAGAAAAAACTGAGACTTTAGTATCACTTTAGTATCAAACACAGCATGTACAACATAGCATTGTATAGCATGCAGCATTGGATATCTATTGCACTACCATGTTTTACCAAAGCCCTCCCAAGTTCACAATAGGCTAATAAAACTACACAATGGCTTCCCTGTCCATAAATAGATGCTCTTCATCTATTCCCTTTAGTGCACAATCACCTGCCACTTCCCTCTTTCCCTGGCCCCAGATCTACAGGCCAGTTCTGCACTATTTACCTTCTCAAGCCAAGCTCAATTTCTCATCTGCCCCAAGGTTATGATAAGCCCCCTTGGGGCATGTAACACACTTATAAAATGCCTTATGAAGTTAATACTTGTACAGACTTTTCATAAACAAGCTGAAGTTAGAAGCTGATTGGTTACCATGCACAGCTGCACCAGATTCTGTGTACACCAGTTTTAGTAAATCTCTCCACAGAGTTACTGTTAGGGCCTTCGTGTGCAGGCTTAAAACTTGTGAAAATCTGTACAAGTATTCACTTCACAAGCATTTTGTAAGTGTGTTACATTCAGTGCACAACATTATCAGCTTTATTAAGCACCAAAGATCCATTTATCAAAAGCAGATAGCCTGGAAACTCCAACAACTTTCAGGTACTAGCTGTACACATTTAAAGGAAGTGGCCAAACTTTACATTTGTTTCCATAATCCCCTTTTAATAGGTTTAGCATATGAGTATTGCAAAATGTGATTAGTAATATTGCTACTTATTCACAAAGGAAGTATCACACATAAAGTAACAAAGATCAATGTTAAGCCCTCATACACACAGGCTTTTTTTAACGCCACGTTTTTGGGCGTTTTTTACAGCTCTCCATGTTATTCAATGGCCCTCTAAAAACGCTGACGTTTTTGAGCAGTAGAGGGCGTTGGCGTTAGTGAGCTGTAACTGGAACGCGGGACCAGTGCGTTCCGAAGATGCAGCGTCATGGCGTTTTTGACGCCGAGCCGGCAAAATGCTCAATAACATTGTATACACAGTGTTAAGCCTCATCAGGCGTTCTATCCAAAATCAATGGTTCCCTATGGGAGCCCATTTATTTGAATAGAAGTCGCACCAGAAGTCGGATTACGATGATCTGACTTGCGGAGCGACTTGTGCGCTAGGGTTCTTAAAGGGGAACCCCCACAAAAAAATTTGCGTGGGATTCCCCCCCCAAGAGCATACCAGGCTTTTCGATCTGGCATGGATTTTAAGAGGAACCCCCACGCCGAAAAAACGGAGTAGGGTCCCCCCCAAGATGCATACCAGACCCTTATCCGACCACGCAGCCTGGCAGGCCAGTAAAGGGGGTGGGAACGAGCGAGCGCCCCCCTCCTGGACCATACCAGGCCACATGCCCTCAACATGGGGAGTATGGGTGCTTTGGGGCGGGGGGCCCTGTGCCCCCCACCCCAAAGCATCTTGTCCCCATGTTGATGGGGACAAGAGCCCCTTCCCGACAACCCTGGCTGTTAGTTGTCAGGGTCTGCGGGCGGGGGCTTATCGGAATCTGGAAGCCCCCTTTAATAAGGGGGCCCCCAGATGCCGACCCCCCACCCTATGTAAATGAGTATGGGGTACATCGTACCCCTACCAATTTACCTGGAAAAAAGTGTACAAAAAAACACACTACACAGCTTTTTAAAATATTTTATTAAATCAACTCCGGCATCTTCTCCCCTCTCTTCTTTCTTTGGCTCTTTCGCAGGGTCTTGGGTCTTCTGAGGGGTCTTCTGTCTTCTGCGGGGTCTTCTGCTCTTTTGCTGCTGTCTCCTCGGCTAGCTTGTCCTGCTTCTGCTTCTTCTTCTTCTTCCTCTTCTTCTTCTGGAGATGTTGACTCGTCGCTCTCTTCCACTCGAATGCCGGGTCCGTGCTGCACGGTTGCCTTATATTGGCATGGGGCTGGGGGCACACGTTAACGTCATCCTGAGCCCCGCCCTCATGATGTCACAGCCCTGGGGCGGGCCTGTGGTGTGATGGCCCGCCCCAGGACAAGGTGCTTTGGGGTGGGGGGTGCAGAGCCCCCCCTGCCCCAAAGCAACCATACTCCCCATGTTGAGGGCATGTGGCCTGGTACGTTCCAGGAGGGGGGGGCACTCGCTCGTCCCCATCCCCTTTCCTGACCTGCCAGGCTGTGTGCTCAGATAAGGGTCTGGTATGGATTTGGGGGGCCCTACGCCGTTTTTTCAGCGTGGGGGTTCCTCTTAAAATCCATGCCAGATCGAAGAGCCTGGTATGCTCTTGGGGGGGAACCCCACGCAAAAAATTTTTAAGATCCCTAGTGCACAAGTCATGCGACTTCTATTCAAATCAATGGGCTCCCATAGGGAACCATTGATTTTGAATAGAGGCAGAAAACCCTGCTGAATAGTGTTGAGCGAACCCAGACTGTAAAGTTCGGGTCTGTACCGAACATTGGGGTGTCCGGGACCCGGACCCGAACCCGGACTTTTCAAAAAAAGTCCGGGTTCGGGTCCGGGGTTCTGGTAATTTTATCTGAAAATTGCTTTAAAAAAGTCCAGGAAAGTCCTAGAGGTCTGCAAAAGGAAGGAAAATGGGGGTAAGGGTGGGACAAGTGCCCTACAAAGAAATGGGGATAGGGAAATAACTAAAAGCATTTTAAAAAAAATAAAAACATAAAAAAATCAAAAATGGAGGTGGATGTGGACCATCTTCAAACTGGGTCTGAAAAGTATTAATTAACGGTAGAAGCCATATAACTGTTCTAAAATCATCTTCAAACTGTGTCAAAAAAGTATAAATAAGCTGGGAGAACCCATATCACTGTTCTGCAAACATCTGGAAACTGTGTGTAACACTTTAACTAAAACTGGGAGAAACCATACTACTGTTCTTTTGCAGACCTCTAGGACTTTCCAGGACTTTTTTACAGCCATTTTTGTGCCTAAAAGTTTGGGTCCCCATTGATTTCAATGGGGTTCGGGGACAAAGTTCGGGTTCTGTCCAGACCCGAACCTGGACTTTGTCCCGAAGTTCGGCCGAACCAGCAGAACCCGGACTTCCAGAAGTTCGCTCAACTCTACTGCTGAAAGCTAGCATGGAAAAACGTGCATTGACGTCAATGCAAAACGCCGAAAAAACTGCAATTTTTCTCTGACATCGGGCCCAGCGTTTTGCTTGTTTTTTTGCACACGCCCGTGTGTATGAGGCCTAAAACGGAATTCCAGAAATTATCTTTTTTTGTACTATTTTTGATCCAGCTTGGTTATATCGAATACTTTATATCTCAGATCTGTAGATCTGTTAGGAGCACAGAAATTTACTGCAAAAGAACGAAAAGAGGGCGCACCAACCTTGTGCAGTAAATTTTTGCACCCCTAACAGTCCTACAGATCTGAGATATAAAGTATTAGACATAACCAAGCTGCATCAAAAATTTAAAGGAACTGGCCAAACTTTACATTTTGTTTCCATGATCCCCTTTTAATAGGGGGCTCTGAGGAAGAGGGAATCTCCCCTCGAAACACGTCAGCCATCTCGAAGGTCCTCCGGCGTGCTGGACACGATCCTGGTGACCTGGTTGCTCTGTGTCCATTGTTGACTTTGACATGTTTTACTATCCACTTGTTTGTGACTATGTTTCCTTCTTTTTGATTTCAATAAATACTACTTGGGTAATGTGCAAGGTTGGTGTGCCCTCTTTTCATTCTTTTTCAGTGTTTCCATTGGGTGTCCCCTGACCCTTGGAGGGCAGCAAGGCCTGTGCATCTACTGGGAGCCATAGGATATCCAGGCTATGGCTGGCCATACATGGGTTGAATTTCAAAAGAATTTTCTTTCAAAAATCTTATCAAAGATTTTTCATTGGTATTTGGCATCATTAGTGGGCTGCAGCAAGAGCCGCTTTTCGTGAATCAAATCTGAGTAATCGGGCAAGTTCGAAATTTTTTGAAAACCAAACGATTTTCTAATCAATAATGGGAGAATCGTGTGAGAAATGTAATAGAAAAAGGAATGCACATGAGTGGAAGAAAAGAAAATTCCTGGAAAGAAAAGAAGATACCCGGCCGCGAAAATTCTTTTTTGTAGCAACATGAAGTGAAATTGGTCGAATTTGGAAAATCAATGGTGGCACCATCGGATCATAAAACACACAAAATTTCTTGGAAAATAAAATTAGTTCAGAATTCAATGGTGGCATCATCAGATCACAAAATGCGCAAAATTTATTTGGAAATAAAATTAGTTCGCAATTCGAGCATGTATGGCCTGCCTAACTCTACTACCTTCACACCACTTTTGAGCACAGGAGAATTTGTTTGACTGCAGAAATTTACTGTAGTAGCCTGTACTACATACAGTCAGCTTCTTCTGGGGATGTTTGCCTTCTGCATACCTCAATCATTCAGTGAATATTTTGTATTTTTTAATTATGCAAAGCATTCTCTGATTGGAAGAGGCAGATAGCAGGGGCAGATAACATCACAATTTCTTGTCCAATCAGAGCATGCTTTTCTATTCATTGAAAAATTCTGAATGATAAAGGTGCAAAGTGAGCGCCTCCATGTGTTCAGTATACAGATGGCAAGTCATATGAGTAGCACCTGGAAGAGACCAGTGCTGGCTGTATGTAGCACAGGTTACTACAGTGAATGTTTGTATCCCCAGCTGCCCTCCAGATATGAGATATGTAGAATTAGATGTATTTAAGCTTTAAAATCAAGCATGAATGCACTGTTTTAGTAATACTTTGTTCAATAAATAAGAGTAAGTAGAGTTAGAGTAGAGTAATTCTTATTAGAGCCAATCCCTCTCCCAGCCCCCCTCCCAATTCTTTTATCTTCCTGTCCCATCTTTGATGTACAATTTGATAGGAGGTCTCTCCTGGTCAGACTCAAAACAAAAATGGGCGAACAGGCAGGATTTACAGTATAATGCAGAAGATGCATGCTTTGTCTCTTCTGCATTAAAATGACCAACCTGCCTGTTTGCCCCTTTACAATGAGCTGCGCATGCTCACTGTAGAAATTCAGAAATGCAAGCACAAGAGTGACATCACATCTACCCGGCCAATAAAAGTAGCCAGTATTCAATACCCGGTAGCCAGCCATTAGAAGATGTCAGCGGCCAGCGGGGAGCTCCATAATGTTGCATCGCTGGAGTTGAGGTGAGTATAGTTCCACTCTAAGTGATAATGACAATTGGAAAAAGAAAGGAGAAGGGAGATGGAGGAAGGCCTTTTTGTTTACAAATCGGAAGAAGTATGAATATCAACTCACAATATAATCTGATTGCATAATCTTTGCATTGCCTTTAGGTTTACCAGCAACTATGAAGTACAAGGGCTTACCTAAACCATTTATTTATTTATATCCAGTCATATAGAGAATTGTACTACATAGCTGTTGATAAATCAAATGGCTTGAACAATCAGATTTTAACGCGTATGGTCATCTTAACTGCTGAAAAGGAATCATAATATGTAATTTATTAGAGTGTATCTAAACACAAATATGGAATATATTGCAGTTTACCAATCCAAAAGATACAAAATAAAAAATTGCTAACAGGTAGAGTTTTTATTGCAGAAGACACATGCAATATCTCTTTTGAATTAAAATATCACTAGCTGAAAACAGAGGGGGGAAGCCTAAAAAATTCAACTAATGCAGCCACATCTAATGATTGGTAAGCTGCAATATATTACATTTTTGGTTTTGTTTTTGTTTTTTTAAATATATGTGTATTCGTTTCACATAATTAAAGTAAGTAACAATATGACACCGTAGCCTAATAGCAGAAAGATCAAAACACAAAGATTGATACAGAAACATCTAAAGGCAATATGCGCATTACAAGGCTTAGAGTAGGGTCTTTAGTCCTCATGAGTTTGCAGAGTTGTTAGCATCTTAAAATGGTAAGGTTTAGGAGAGTCAAGACCAAATGTACCCTTAATGGATCATAATGTGCTGCCTAAGTGGTACAGAAGTTGCATATGCTATGTGAACACTAATGCTAAGTTGGAAATTAGCCTAAAGGAGTAGAGGCTGCATGCAAGAATCACATAGACACCATTATTGACATCAGGTAACTATATGTGCTGAATTAGAGACAAGATCATGGAACGACAGGGGGAGGGGGGTGGAAGCTGCTTGTGGGTCCCAGGTCCATTGGCTCCAGTATTTTCAGTTTGCCCAAGGTTCCTGAAATGTTTGCCTTTAAGTACCACTTTGAGAAGTGGAAGGAGTACATATGTTGGCTGATTTCCTCAGCACTAAATGAGTGTTCCATATAGTTTCTCCATCTTGCAAAGAAGCGTTTAGAAGGTTTGAAGTTCTGGACAGCTGTGTCAAGTTTTTCGAGAAGGAAGAGGCTCTGGAGCGACTGCTTTACCAGGCCCAGCTGTGGTGGGGTGGTTTGAATCCATTTTAACATGATGGCTCTCCTTGCTGCCAGCAAGCAGATGTGCACCCATTGCGGGAGGTAGCCCTTAGCTGTGGGTGTGTCAGAGTCTACAGCAGGATTATTGCAGAAGAGGCATAGCATGGGGGTCCTTGGGTAAGTCCACCTTATGGATTTTCTTGAAGTACCTTAGCACTTCATCCCAGAAAGCAAATACCTGTACACAGCTCCACAGCCTGTGGAGTAGTGTTGCAGTTCAGAGCACCAAGGGCAAGATGAGCAAGAGAGGTCCGAGCCCCCATGTTGGAAAGCACAGTAGGCCCGGTGGGCTATCTTAAATTGTGTTTCTCGCCAGACTTACGAAATCATTAGGGTGTGTATCTTTTGGTAGCCCGTCAATATTTGAGCCAGAGCTTCCTGATTGTCCAGTACTTTAGCCCAAGATTTGAAGAGACAAATGGCATATTTAGACGCCTGGTATTTAATGATGTGAGAATAGATGTCCGAAATGGAAAAAGGAGGCAAGCAAGGATGCTGTGTAGGGCTATAACGAGACTTGAGATAGGACTTTAGCTGGTGGTATTGAAATGTCTGGAAAGGAGGTAGGGCAAACAGGTCAACCAGTTCAGAAAAGGGCTTGGGCATGTTGCTTGAAGGGTCGAACACTTGGTCTATGCGAAGCAGACCCTGTGTGAACCATTGTCGTAAGGTCTTGTCCTCAACTGTGGGTAGGAACATGGGATTTCCCTGGATTGGTAGATGGTGCGACACGCCGGAGGGCAGGCCCAATAGTTTCCTCACCTCCCTCCAGGCAATGACCGTATCCCTAATAATCAAATTGCCTTTAATTGAGGAGGGGAGCGATGAAAGCCTTGACTGTAGAATCACAGGAAGCTTGTATGGAGTTACTAGTGCCTCCTCCAGCGCGTGGCTAGAGTATCTCGAGTTCCCCGACAGCCAGTCAAGCACCTGTCAGAGAAGGCAAGACAAGTTGTAAAACCGTATGTTGGGCAGGCCCGCCCCACCTTCGTTCTTAGGAATACAAAGCTTTTGTATAGCAACTCTCGGTTTTTTACCCCTCCAGATAGAAGTGAGAAGGGCTCTGTTGGTTTTGGGTTTAATACCGCTTTAATATTTCTAAATGTTCCCTATAAGAAAACAAATCTTTATTTTTTTATTCCCATTCAATTTCAATCAATGTTGGCATGAGTATATACTGCACCTGGGAGCTGTAAGCTGAAAATACCCAACTAGTCCTACATGCACTAGCAAAAATCCAAGTATGGGGGCCTAAAACAGCATCCTCATCTCCTAGGTCTCTTTTCATTATCATTTTACGCAATACCTTAATCAAAAAGGTCTACAGTCAACATAAGCAAATACTGAAATCTACATTCATTTTGCTGCAATGCATAGCTTATTCAGCGATTTATAATGAATACAGTGTTCAATAGGAATACATAGAAAGGGATACCTTCCTACTTTTTTGAAATTCAAGTGTACAATGCCTTAACCACTTCAGGTCCAAAAGATTTACCCCCCCCCCTTCATGACCAGGCCATTTTTTACGATACGGCACTGCGTTACTTTAACTGAAAATTGCGGGGTCGTGCGATGATGTAACCAATAGAGTTGAGCGAACTTCTAGAAGTCCGGGTTCTGCTGGTTCGGCCAAACTTCGGGACAAAGTCCGGGTTCGGGTCCGGACAGAACCCGAACTTTGTCCCAGACCCCGAACCAGGGCTTCAAACCGGCTTGGTCGTCTTGGGCCTGAAGATCTTCAAGCGAGTTGAGATAACCAATGTAGTAGCGTGCTGGGGCGTTAAAAGTCAATTTCATTGCGTCACGGCATAGCATTTTTTACCGGACCAGTACTTCCCCCCCCCCATTTAGAAAACCTGGACTTCACCAATTCCGTAACATGTGAACTTAAAGTTTTTTCATCCTTCCATAGGGAAAGATACATAAGGATAACTTGTGACATAAGTAATATTTAGCGACTTATTCGATACGTAACGTCGTTTTACTTACATCTAAAGTCATAAACGAATACAACTGACATCTG
>BLSH010409522.1:2188265-2204729 GCA_018402905.1 Glandirana rugosa | reverse complement strand
CATTTTTTATTTGATTTTAATTTATTTTCCCTATCCCCATTTATTTGTAGGGCACTTGCCCTAGTTTGAAGATGATTTTAGAACAGTTATATGGCTTCTACCGTTAATTAATACTTTTCAGACACAGTTTGAAAATGATCCACATACACCTCCATTTTTGCTTTTTTTATGTTTTTATTTTTTAAAAAATATTTAAAGTTATTTCCCTGTCCCCATTTTTTTGTAGGGCACTTGCCCTACCCTTACCCCCATTTTACTTCCTTTTGCAGCCCTCTGGGGCTTTCCAGGACTTTGTTACAGCCATTTTTGTGCCTAAAAGTTCGGGTCCCCATTGATTTCAATGGGGTTCGGTGTCCGTGCGATCGTTCGGGTTCCGTCCGGACCCGGACTTTGTCCCGAAGTTCGGACGGACCAGCAGAACCCGAACTTCCAGAGGTTCGCTCAACTCTAATTACGAGCAAAATCCGTTCCAGGAGAATGCTTGTAATCCAAATCACTCGTATATCAAAGCATGTTTCCCCGTAGGAAACAATGGAAACTCAGATAATTCCTTCCACAGTGACTGCTTGTCAATGCAGTACTGTATGTGGCCACAGGTCCGGGGACGCTGGTGTATGCAATACCGTATGTGGCCAGAGGTGTGGTGGCGCTGGTGAGCCTCTGGCCACATACAGTATTGCATACACCAGCAAAATGCAAAAAAACACAGCTCACCAACGTTTGTGGCAATAGGTCCGCGGGCGCTGGTGTATGCAATACCGTATGTGACGCTCGGAAACATTCAGAAATGCTCAGGAACTGTTTACACTTTCGGTATTCCGAGTATTTCTGAATGCTTGCGAGGGTCTCTGAGGCTCAGCAGTGCCCCCGCACCTCTGGTCACATGCGGTATTTTATGCACAGAGGCTTAATCCTGCTCGTTTTGTGAGACAGCGCTTGCAAACCGAGTCAGGATTTAAAAAAAAAATGCTTGTCTTTCAAAATGCTCGTTAACTGTGTTACTCGTGAACCAAGGTTCCACTGTAGTAGAGATATAAGAAACTCAAATATATTTAAAAGTTTTAGGCTGGGTTCACACCTATGCGAATTGGATGCGGATTAAACCGCATCCAATTCGCAGGACACTTGAAAACACATTGTTTTCAATGTGTCCGGTTCACATATGTGCGGTGCATTCGCACTCCGCATTGCACAAAAAACGTGTGCCTTTTCTGTGCAGTGCGGTGCGAATTCCCAGCACGTTGAGTTCAATGGGAGCGCATCTAACACGGAGATGCACTCCGCACTGAACGGGGATATTTCCCCTGCTCGTGGCTCCTCCCCATCTCTACCCCCGCAGCTGCTGCGCTGTGGGAATGGACAGGAGCCGCCGAACGGTGGCTCCGCCCCTTCCCGACAGCAGACAGGCTGGAATTTGCACCGGACAGGTGTGAATCCAGCCTTAATGTAATAATATATAGAAAAAGTGTGTGTATTTATGTCTCTGATATATATAATTTTTGCAATTTCACTCAAGGCAGTTTTCAAGACGTTTTTGGACGTTTTTACAGCATCTGTTTAAGCTGCAGACATTTTTTTCTACAGACAATAAACCCTCCATCATGTTATCCTGTGTTCATGCACACATAGGCTGTTACCAACTGTTTTTAGCTGGGGCGTTTTTGAGCTGTAAAAAAACCCAAGACTAGTGGGTTCTGAGAGACGTTTTTCAGCTGTAAAAATGCGCAAAGACGCAGATCACCATCGTTTTTGGACATTTTTGATCCATTGAGGGGGAAAAAAATGCTCAAAAATGCTACTGCTCAAAAACGACCAAAAATGCGAAAAAACACAACTCACCAACGTTTTTGGACATTTTTGATCCATTGGGAAAAAAAAAAAACTATACTGCTCAAAAACGCGGCTCACCAACATTTTTGGTCCATTAAAAAAAAAAACGTTCAGAAATGCTACTGCTCAAAAATTCTAGTGCAGTAAGGCTGAAAAAGCTGAAAAACTCACCACAAAGCTACTGACATTTTTGGAATTTTTATAAACATCCTGTGTGCATGAGGCCCAAAGCTGATTGGCTACCATGCACAGCTGCATCAGATTCTGCACTGTCCAGTTTTAGTAAATCAACCCCAGTGTGTCTCTAGTGCACAAGTCCTTTGCACCCTTTTGTTATCCTTTGATACTTAGAAAAAAATGTAACTCTTAACTGTCCATTCTTTAACCCCTTTGGGTCGGCACCTCCCAGCCCTATAAGTTTCAGATGCCGGGAGGTGGGGCAGGGTTTATGATCATGTGACTGTCGTGATTGGCTGTCACGACAATCACATGATCGGGAGCTTTCTGTTAGCCACCGGTAACTGTGCTGGGAGCATGCAGGACACGCGCTCTCGGCACAGGTTTGTCTGCAAATTGGTACGCAAATATGAGCCCGCTTGCTGCCAGGGCCCACCTGCTGAGAGGTCCCATATTTGTATACCATCCATAAGCGTGCGCCGCAATGCTAATGAAGCGACGCGTCTTCATTATCTTGAACTCAAATAAAGCTAAACAGGGACAGGAATTTTAATAATTATAAGTTCAGTCTTCTTAAACATGCATTCCAAAAGCTTGTTACCACTAACTATTCAGTGCATGGTCAGTTTTTCCCCTGGTCAATAGAAAAAAATGTGTGTGTGTGTGTTTTAAACTTTAAAATATGCAGTATTAAAATGATAAAATATCTAATACAGTCAGCTTCTATATTTCAAAAGGTGATATACATAGATGAAACAAATCCTCCTACATATGTTGTATATGTTTATCTGCAGTCCTTTCTTCTCTTTTTCTACATCCATTCAAAGTGCAGAGTTTATAAAGCTTGTCTGAACTTCCAGAAAACAGGGGCAAGGAGGAGGGAATTACACACTGCAGAGCTCAGTGAGGAGAGCTTTGAGAGCTGATTAGAGGGAAGAGACGCGCTTCCTTCACAAAAGACACAGGAACAGAACTGAGGCTGTCAATCACAGGCTGTGTGCTAGAGATTCCTTTCAGTCATTTTTCTCGGTGTCAGGAAAACCTGTCAGAAATGACTCAGAAATGATGCTGATAGCAGAAGAATAAAGCAGCAGACAGAGATTACCCTTTGTGCTCTGAATTGGGACAAATACACACTATATAGGGATGTGCTTTGCTCATATTTCACATGTAAGGTTTACAACCACTTTAACCCTTTCACCGCCAGGTCCGTACGTTGAACGGTGGGGGGTATTACACACAATCCAGTGGCTGCGGCCACCGGGAATGTATGTGAAACTGACAGGCAGACTCCTGCCTGTCAGGTGAGAGCGTTAAGGCTGCTGACTGATCGCTCTCACACACCCTCGTACCAGAGCCCCCCCCTCCATGTTTACAGGGCTCTGCTTGCCCATTGGCGGGCCCAGGATGTCCATGGCGGGTGCCGGAGTGTAGAGGGGAAGGAGAAGAGTGAATACACATCCGCTCTCCTCCCCTTCTTGCATTGACCCGGAAAGGGATGTCCCTGGCGTCCCTTCTGGTCAAGTTCTCCGTGTCCCCGGCTAACTGGGAAATAATGTTTTGCAATGCGATCTGCATTGCAAAGTGGAGCACAGGGTAGACATGCAGGGTCTTTTAGATCCTGCATCTCTCAATAAAGAGAACCTGTCACCTAAAAATCATCACATAGGGGACTTTTTGTCCCCTATGTGATGAAAAAAAAAGTTAAGTAAAAACATAATTTTTTTTTTTTTTGCAAAAAATAAAGTTACACCCAAGCACATAAAATCCCCCACACCAAAAAAAAATGTTCAGTCCCACCCCCACATATACACACGCATGAATGTAAATGCATGCGTCGGAGCGCCTACACATGAAAACGTTGATTGCAATACACGTCACATATCGCCGCGCACGCCAGAGTGAGAGCAATAATTGGAATACAAGACCTCCTCTGTAACACTAAACTGATACCTATGGGGAGCTTCTGAAGTGTCACGTACAGAAAATATAGTGGACCGAAGTTTGACGCCATTTCATGTGGCGCACAAAAATTGAAGGTTAGGCATGTTGGGTATCTATTTATTTGGTTCAACCTCATCTTTTATATTTTACCAAACATTTTGGTCATTTATTGTGTTCAGTTGCGCTAAAATTCACTTTGGTGTGTTTTTTACTGAATTTTGCGCTTCCTAGACTTTTGCGGTAATATCATGTGACATAAAAAAATTGCAACGACCACTACTTTATTCTCTAGAGTGTCTGCTTACAGAAAATATACAATGTTTGGGGGTTTTGTGTAATCTTCAGGCCTAAAATTATTTTTTAAACATGTGTGCAAAAAACGCAAAAACAGCTGTGGCAGCAAAAGGGTTAAAGTCCAACTCCAGGAAAAAAAATGTTATGTTTTGGATTGAGTGAGGGTTGGAACTCTGTAATCTTTGGAGCTCTTTGCAAATACTCCTTCTTACTTCTTCTTCTCTTTTACTGGGATAGAACTTGAGGGTAAATTTCCCCAACAGACATACAAACAGCAATTAAAGCGGAAGTAAACCCAGATGGGGTTTACTTTCCTCTACAGTCGCCTGTAATGTAGAAGCATAATGGGCTACTATGCTTAGCATAGTAGCCCATTATGTGCCACTTACCTTCAAACGAAGCCTGCGATGTCCAGTGCTGTCCCCTGTGCTGGCCGCATCCATCTTCTGCCCCTCTTCCTTCCGGGGCTGTGACTCCGGTGATGTGACTGGCCGGAGTCGCTTGATGTCACTCCCGCTCATGCGCGCGGGAGCCGCCAGTCATGGCATGGTCACAGTGGAGGAACGTGCATGTGCTGACATGATGTCGGCACAGTAAATACACTGCATATCTCCTGAACCGTACAGGTTTAGGACATATGCAGGGCACCTACAGGTGAGCCTTATCATAGGCTTACCTGTAGGTTAAAGTGGTTGTCACAAGTTGACAACCACTTTAATGCACATTTTTAGTGGTGTGCAAAACAGTAGAATGCATATCTTGCCTGCTGTGTCATTAGTGAGTACATTTCTACTCACCAATTGTAGCTGTAACAACATATCAGGAAATCTCCTCAACAGGGACAGAGACAGCAGTGAAAAAAAACTTACAGGAGTTATAACCAGGAAGGTAGCAAAGGTGGCAGTTGCAAATGGACATGGATGAGCGAGTTTGGGGTGGAGGAACTTGACTGGCCTGCACAGAGTCCTGACCTCAACCCAATAGAATACCTTTGGGATGAATTAGAGCGGAGACTGCAAGCCAGACCTTCTCGTCTACATCAGTGCCTGACCTCACAAATGTGCTTCTGGAAGAATGGTCAAACATTCCATAGACACTCCTAAACCTTGTGGACAGCCTTCCTAGAAGAGTTGAAGCTGTTAAAGCTGCAAAGGGTGAGCCAACTCAATATTGAACCCTACGGACTAAGACTGGGAAGCCATTATGTGCGTCTAAAGGCAGGTGTCCCAATACTTTTGGCAATAGAGTGTATATGAGCCTAATACACATTAGAGCTTTAAATCACATATCCTGCTTTGCTATATTAATTTGTATAAGTGTCAAACAAACCAATAATAATAATAAAGCTGAACTCCAGGCATATATAAAAGATACAAATAGGTGCAGCTCTGTGTTTATTAATACATTATTTTTATTGTTCTCTTTTTAATAAAAGCAGTTTAAGTCCTGGACTTGATCAGCCTCTTGCAGTTACTGCACAGCAGAGCTTAAACTGGGAAATAAAAAATAAGGATTGGGAGCCAATCAGATGGCTGAATGAAAATGTTTTGAAATACCTATAGGAACAGAGAGCATACGACATAAAGATGAGCTCATCGGTCTACAGCCTCTTCTTTCACTGTTCAAATCAAAGGCTGCAGGTTTAAAAGCCCCATAAGTGTTACTTAACCACTTCAATACTGGGCACTTTCAAACTCTTCCTTCCCAGACCAATTTTCAGCTTTCAGCGCTGTCGCACTTTGACTGAAAATTGCGCGGTCATACAATGCTGTACCCTAATGAAATTGTTATCATTTGTTTCACACATATAGAGCTTTCTTTTGGTGGTATTTAATCACCACTGGGGTTTTTATTGTATACTCTACAAATGAAAAAAGACCACATTTTTTTTAAAAAATTGCATTTTTCTTAAAAAAAAATTGGCAAATAAGTAATTTCTCTTCATAAATTTTAACTAAAAATGATACTGCTACATTTATTTGGTAAAAATAACTCAAATTAGGGTTTATTTAGTGTTGGCGGTGGTGGGGGACAGACAGATGTTTTGTGCACTGGTACAGATGTCATGGGGACAGACAGATATTTTTGGGAACTATCACAGATGTAATGGGGACATTCAGATATTTTGTGCACTGTGACAGATTTGATGGGGGAAAGACAGATGTTTTGTGCAGTGGTACAGATGGGACGGAGACAGACAGATGTTTTTGGGGACTATGACAGATGTAATGGGGACAGACAGATGTTTTGTGCACTGTGACGGGGGACAGACAGATGTTTTGTACACTGGTACAGATGTGACGGGGGACAGACAGATGTTTTGTGCACTGTGACAGATGTGATGGGGGACAGACAGATGTTTTGTACACTGGTACAGATGTGACGGGGGACAGACAGATGTTTTGTGCACTGTGACAGATGTGATGGGGGACAGACAGATGTTTATTACACTGGTACAGATGTGACGGGGACAGACAGATGTTTTGTGCACTGTGACAGATGTGATGGGGGACAGACAGATGTCTTGTGCACTGGTACAGATGTGACAGGGACAGACAGATGTTTTTGGGGACTATGACAGATGTGATGGGGACATACAGATGTTTTGTGCACTGTGACAGATGTTATGGGGACAGACAGATGTTTTGGGGACTGGTACAGATGTTTTATGGGGACACTGACATGTATATGGGGACAGTGGTATCAGTGGTGCTTGGTGTACTATAAAATCATCCTCATACAGAAAGCTGTCACAGAGCTGCAGACAGATTCCAACTTCCCCCCCCCCCCCCCGCCCCCGCGCACTGAGCTCTCACTGAGCTCGGTGGGGAGAGAACTGTCTCTTTTTACATTGTGACGGCTGTGATTGGCCCTCCCAATCACGTGACGGCTGTGTCCAATCACAGCGCCCATATCCCAATCTTCGCTCGGCCAGGTCCTGTGATCATAATTCCTGAACATCCACTCAGAACGGTGAGGCGCCCACCCGGCTGTATATGTACAGTGGCCGGGTGGCAGGTGGTTAAAGGATAACTCCACTTTCATGGGGAAAAATATAGCAAATAAAGAAAAATAATATAGTGTGTACAATTGTGACACAAGTCATATTGTAATTGAATGTTATTAAAAATTACCTTTCCTTTTCAATCTGCAGTCACTGTCATTTTCTATAAATGCCATGCAATATGGCTACCTGGAATTGTTATGTACACAGAATGTGTACTGATCACTCCCCAGAAACATAATTTCCTGCTTGTGTGATTGGCTCACCAATTTTCCAATTAAGATACAAGTCAGATTTCAGGCATCCCCTGCAACAAAAATGTCATTTTTGGTGAGATACTTCCAATAGGAACACGTCTAAAGGGGTGCAGGCCTAGCAGATTTCCTTGTTAGTGCTGTGCTGCTGCCAAAGCTGATAGATAATTCTGAAACCACTCCCATTAGACCTACTTGGCAGATAGGCACAGAGGAACAAAGAGAGGTTTATTCAGAATAACAAAAGGTAGGAATCTGCAACAAAGTTTGTTATAATCCTTGTAATGTACATAGATAACCCAGAGGGGAATGTTTTTTTCTCAGCAAAAGTGGAGTTACTCTTTAACTGCAACAAAGAAAAATCAGGTCTTCTGTCCCGCCAGTCAGGGCTGTTTGTTGTGGCAGAGCTGTGTAAATCACAGAACCGGATAGACAGAAATACAAATCATTATATGCATTATATCTGTGTATTTATCAGCACAGTTAAGTATTAAATGTAGTGCGGCAACTATAAAGAGGAAGAAAAATAATGTTCTCTAAATGGTCAAATTGTTAGCATTTAGGTTATAAAGTTAGCAGAAAAAAGTTCAGAAGTGAACAGAGGAGTTATAAATAGAGAAAAGAAAAAGATTAGAAATGACTTTTATAAGTTTCTCAAACAAAGTTGAGTCAAGAAGGTAAGAACCTGCAAGATGATCTTGTTACTTTCTATAAGTATTTTTAAGGTTATTGTAAAGACCTCTCCATTACACCGCGCAACCAAGTGCTGAGCACATGATAGGATGACATTGCTTAACAGCTTGGAGAACAAATTGATTTCACATTCAGATAAGAAAGGGCATATTTAATGCAAAGGGAAAATGCTTGTGAATCCCTTAGTCATAGATTTACTGTTGACACATAAAGTAAGTGACATATATCATGGACTGTTAAACCACACAGTATACAAATTTGAACACTGAATACCTTTTTTTAAGGAATGCTTTTTAGGGTGTACTTATATTCTAAATGTTGGTAGTAAGGTTTACATAAAAAGTATTGTTAGGTATACACAGAGATCTAATTGAGAGAAACGGTCAATCAAATATCTGTCCCTGTTTCTTTATATTATAAAACCATTAGGATTTCTACCTGTTTTCCCTCATTCAGTCAATATTCAGATGAGGCACACATGGTGATAGCACAGTTTCCATTTATGCTCAACAATCGCATAGATTTTCAAACATGATAAAAAAAATCTATGCGTGTCATAATGAGAACTACCAACACTTGCAAATGCTCATTATTGCTCAACTGCCCCCCAGAGTAGTGCGTATCTGCATGTGCTTAGTGCATATCAAACATGAGGTCAGTGTAGAATTTGTCAAACCCTGGACCAAACTACTCCAAGCTCCATTTCCCTTAATGATAACTCATCTTTCCAGCAAAATCAGGGGAGGAGACAACTCTGTTGAGACTCTAAGGAGTTTTGTTCAAATTGACATGCACTATATTAAAGCTGCTATTCAAATAACGGTAAGATATTAAGACCCTTGGAATGGGCCACAACAATCATATGCAATCACTAAACATCTTGGTATGCCCTATGCGGACTGACGTGCTGACGTCATTGCGTACCTCAGTTCCTGGGAAGTGCGGGTTGCTTTCTCTATGCCTACCGGTGAGAATGTTTTAACGTTTAATCTTTACATTGATGTAAGTGTGATTCTACATTTCAAATAAACTACCATTACATTTTTTACATTATGTGGAGCATCTTCTATTTTTGGGCATGATACCATGGAGAGTGTTGTTGGATGACCCTCACCTCGGCTTAAAGAGACCCCACAGGAACATCAATGAGAGGCCCTGGCTGGGTGTTTAGCCAAAAACGTTCCTGACCTTTCTTGATTGAAGGTCCATTTTATCTGGTAAGCAGGCAATTTTACCATTCCAAGGTGGTGGTGTCTTCTGACTTTGCACATGGTAATGGATGGTGACTGCATGTATTACAATCTGGGTCACATACTGTATGAGGAGGACTTTACCTATTTTCTTAATAATTAATTCTTGCAACATCCATTTGGATTTTATACTTGGATTCATTTTTAGCATGTGATTTATATATTTTTTCATTATGTTTTTGCGCTGACATTCGCTCATTTTTAGCACGACTCTTTATGTATTAGACTATCATTTTTGGCTGAATTCCACTTTATTGGCAAGGCTCAAAGGTAGGAATACTGCAACACACAAACCTATATGAAAACATCAGTTAGTTTATTTTCCATTGTTATTCGTACTTCCAGGGTAAGAAAAACATAACACAAAAAGTTCAAGACTCCTATCCAACAGTTCAACAATTGTAGGCTTATTCCATCACTCAGTTTGTAACTTCAGTACACACACCCGCTCTGGGAAACAAACCTTTTCAAGCGGAACTCCATCTTTTGATACACTTTACATACAGTAGTTAGTTTGGGCCAGCTTGTCCCTCACTAACATGTGAGGTCGTTGGATGTGTGCTGAAAATTGTATGTAGCTAAGACTACATACAGTATACCGCACTGTGTTCCACGCCTGAACTGAGACTTCTTGTCTCATACCCAGAACACAGTAGAGTCTATCACAGCAGCGCTCAGCCATTCAGAGAAAGGGATGTATTCTAGTACTGAATACAAAGCTTCCTCTAAGAGGCTGGGTCAGAGAGGAGTGCTGGTGATGTCACAATCTCTGACTCAGCCAGTCAGATAAAGGTTTGTATTCATTGTTAGAATACATTGCCTTCTCTGAATGTCTGAGCACCGCTGTGATAGACTCTACTGTGTTCTGGGTATGAGACAAGAAGGTCTCGGCTCGAGCCCGGGAACACAGTGCGGTATGCTGTAAGTAGCCTCAGCTGCATACAGTTTATACCGCACATCCAGCGGCCTCACATGTTAGTGAAGGACAGTTGATTTGGGCCAAGATGGCCTAAGCGAACTATGTAAAGTATATCAAAAGATGGATTTCAGCTTTCAGACATCTGGGCTCTCAGCAAACTGAAAGAGTGCTTTACTTCAGGAAGGCCCTCAGACTGGCCAGTATATCAACCATGACTAGCACTAGACCTTGAGGCATTTGAGGACAGTTGTCACATAACATATACATTTGCAGCAAAACAAAAGGAAATTACAGAAAACCTAAATAAAGGTATTTGAATAATTATTCCAGTTGTAGTTCTAAGTATGATGCAAATTTTATGTTAACTGCTGCAGAATATACAGTATATATCTTTGTAAGTCTGAGTCCTTTGTACCAGCTAGATATTACTTGAGGCAAAAAAAGCAAGAGCCAAGCATAAGATAACACCTGTTTTGCTATTTTATTACAGGTGCCGTCATTGCTTAGGAGTTGCTCATAAAAGTTAGCAAATGTAAAAGTTTATATTGTAGACTTTATGTCGGTAGAATTTATTATACACCAAAATTGTGCTGAAAAGAAAAGATTTAAAGAGGGATAGACAGTACAAAGGTAGGGTAGGTACAAAATGTAAAATTTGTTACAAATAACATGAAATTACATTTGTTGTTACAAATAACATATCTTTGTTTCTATCCATGTACAATTATAAAAAAGAGGAAAACAGATAATAAAACATTTTACATAAAACATGAACAAAATTTCAGATAAAACGGCTCATTAACCGCTTCCACACCGCCTGCCGTGTATTCACGTAAAAAAGCGGCGATCTGCGTGCCCGCCGTGCTCCTGAGGAGTGTGCCCGCGGCTCGGGCAGACCCCATGTCCGCCGGCAAGCCGCGATGAGCGGCCACAGGCAAAGAACGGGTTCCCCGCTCTGTTAGTAGGGGCATAGGAGATCTACTGATCCCTGTCACTGGGATCAGTTAGATTTCTTATGCCCATAACAGCCCAGCCCCCCCACAGTAAGAACACACCCAGGGAACACAGTTAACCCCTAGATCTCCCCCTGCAGGTTAACCCCTTCACTGCCAATGACATTTACACAGTAATCAGTGGACATTTCAATTTCTGATCGCTGAATAAATGTCATTGGTCCCAAAAAAGTGTCAAAAAAGTCCGACATGTCCGCTGCAATATCCCAGTACCGCTAAAAATCACAGATGCCGCCATTACTAGTAAAAAATAGAAAAAAAATAAAAACCCCAGAAATGAATTCTCATCATCTGTAAACGCGGCCACTTTTGCGCAAACCAATCAATAAACGCCGATTGCAATTTTTTTACCAAAAATATGAGGAAGAATATAAATCGGCCAAAACCGCTGAAAAAAAAATGTTTTTTTGTATTTTTTTTTTTTGGATTTGTATTTTAGCAAAAAGTAAGAAATGTGGGTTTTTTTGAAAAATTGTCGCTCTTCTTTTGTTTATAGCGGTGATCAGAAATGATGCAGAGGCGATCAAATACCACCAAAAGAAAGCTCTATTTGTGAGAAAAAAAGGACGCAAATTTTGTTTGGGTACAACGTTGCATGACCTCGCAATTGTCAGTTAAAACGACGCAGTGCCGAATCGCAAAAAGTGCTCTGGTCAGGAAGGGGGTAAAACTTTCCTAGGCTGAAGTGGTTAATGAGAAAGGTATATTGTTAGGCAGATAATAAAGGAAAAACCTTTTAGGAAAGGAGGGATCTCGAAAATCTACTTCCACCTACAGCCCGATGTCCATTGTAACAAAACGGCTCCTATGCTAGCATGGGAAAGAGATCTAGACGTAAGCTTTAGCAATATGGAATGGAGACAGGCTAGAATTCTTACATTTAAAGCTTCCAGATGCGTTGACCATTGGGACAATTTCCTAAAAATGACCAATAGAAGTTATTTGGTCCCCTACAAACTAGCAAGGATTTTCCCTAACTCAACTGCCAAATGTTGGAGAGAGTGCGGAGATACAGGTACTCTGTTCCATACTTTTTGGAGTTGCAGGAGCCTCCATAGCTTCTGGACCTGAATATTTTCTCTGCTTTCTAGAGTTACAGGGTTCTTCTTCTCCCCAACGCCTGAAATGGCACTTTTACATCACAAACTAAATAAACTTCCTAAACAATTTCAGGTTTTGACAGTTCAGATTCTAACAATAGCCGGCATGTTGATAGCATCTCTTTGGAAAACAAATAGAACGCCCAATGTCTCTGAAGTTATTAAGAGGGTACAAAAATCCACCCAATATGAAAAATTGTTAGCATACAACACAGAAGCAATACAAAAAGCTGACCACAACTGGAACTGCTGGACGTGCCTATTCCCAGGGTAATTTATGAAAACTGCCTGCAAAAAGGGGGAGGGGAAGAAGGGGAAAAGGACTCGGATCTCAACTTCATATATGGAGTTGAGTTCAATCACAGTGTAGTCGACTGACCTATTAGCACCAGGTGTAGTTCACCTATAATGGACCGGTATGCACAGTGAACACCAAATGGGAAGGGGAGAGACCCTGCCCCAAGCTGGTCCGTAACTCCAATGGGAGAACAAGGGATAATACAGCGACATTAACTGGAAAAATTACCTTTATTTGATCATTAAATTGGGTAGCACAAAATGATACTTGGCAACACGTTAAAATAATATTTTAACGTGTTGCCAAGTATCATTGTGTGCTACCCAATTTAATGATCAAATAAAGGTATTTTTTCCAGTTAATGTCGCTGGGTTATCCCTTGTTCTCCCGTTGGAGTTATGGACCAGCTTGGGGCAGGGTCTCTCCCCTTCCCATTTGGTGTTCACTAATTTATGAAAACCCCACAGGAGCATCATATGGTGTCTTTGTTACTTTGTTATTTTATTTTGCTTATTTTCCTTTTCCTTATCTTTATTATCTTTATTGTTGATTAGCCTTGTTCTCTTGTCTACCCTCTCAGCTCTATAAGGTATGGACTTTTGTTGTTGACTTATTTATAGCATACACTGCTAGATAAATTATTTGATGGAAAACTGGAACCTTTAGTACTATCTTGAAAGTTATAAAGTTGAAGTGGGGGTGCTGCCGCTCTCTCGGAGCACAGTTTGTTCCCAGATGGGGTGCTCGGAGGGAGAGGTGGCGCCCTCATTAAAGATGTAACCGCTGTATTGATAAATGGACAAATCTATTATTTCAATATATGTCATAGGGAATATACGATGTAAAAAGCAGTGTATTGATAATGTCAACATACCTTGCTGTTATCCTTTTATGTATTTTACTTTATGTTATGTTTACGCAAAACCTTTCAATAAAAACTATTTGAAAGAGAAAGGTATATTGGTAGACTTTAAATCAAAGCAATACATTGCTATCTTTGCCAAAATAGTGCAACCAATCCCCTTCCCCAACAACGGATATTTCAAAAAATTCCAGGGGAGAAAGGGGCTAATATGTCTAGTATGTCCTTCCCCAGTAAAGTGACAGGCATCAGATCTATAAAATAAATATTTATTTTATTTTAAACAGTTGCTTACCCGACAAAATAAAAATGAAAGCACCCTGCAAGAGAAGAAGGGGAATATTCATCTGACTGGCAGGAAACTTTTGAAACTTTGCTCTATTGCAGAGCTCTGAGAGCTGTTGCTCTGCCACACTTTCAGTTCTGTGATATACTGTGTCCTCAGCTGGCTGCTGTGATTCCTCTTGATGACCTGTATAGCACTTCTGTGCCTTGTAGTGATATAGTAGTCAGCAGGAGGAACCACAGCAGCCAGCGGACAGCACTCCAGGATGTATTAAATAACAGTGGTGCTCAGAGCTGTTCAAGATGCCGTCTGCTGGAAAGATGAGTATTCAGCCTCTTCCCTTGCGGGGTACTTTCAGTTTTATTTTGTTGGATAAGTGACAGGATCACTTTATGGAAAGTGTTTCCTACTTTCCTAAATAAATATCTCAAATATGTGCTGCACATCTCTGATAAAGGCCAGGTGATGAAATGCGTCAACTGGGGCTTGGAGATGTCTTAGTACATGCTCAGTACCGAGGGAGGCTTTGCAGACCATGGCTATGATTTTGTTTTAGTTTACTGTACACTGTTTACATGCTATTACCCATTTTTAACTTTGCGTTTTATATTAAACCTATTAAACTATGATAATTCTCTTTCTTCATTCCTGAACATTGTTCACCTATATGTTAGAGGAAGAACATGTTGATTTGTTTGTGGGATATCTATCAATACACCACCATAAACAGAGTTGAGTTTGATTACATGGAGAAAAGATTATGAAGTGAATTTGACTTATCTTTGAACAGTAGGTCATTCTGATATGGTGTGTACTAAAAAAAAGTGTTTAAAAGCAATGTTTGTATTTATTTGTAAGTAGGTAAATGCTGAATCAAATGTTAAATTTTGCCCATCTCATTCAATTTGTAGAACTCTAGTCTAAAAAGCAGTTGTTATGCATAGAAATAATCGATTGGGAAAAGGTGGCAATGGCTTAAATAGTGAATAAAAAAAGATATATACAAATATTACAAAAAAAAAATCAACACTATATAATATATTTCTTCAAAAAAAATTAAGCTAACATTGGCCAAAAACCATAATAGTTTATTTATTATACTCATAGACCAAACAGGGAAAAGAAGTTACCATACAGGTGTATTATGCACACATAATTGTGAACACATACAAAAATAAATAAAACCTTATATTTAAAGCAGAAGCATGAAAACATTTATTTCACAATCCTCCTTGTCCTTCTTGTCTGTTTAGCTTTATACTAGTGTATTTTATTCTTTTTAAACATCAACTATCAAGTTTTGTGTTGTTTATTACATATAAAGCCTTTAAAATAAAGTATAATTTATCACATTTCAAAGAGTTATGTATGGATGAGAACTTTCAGAAGACCTCTTGGTGAGAGAGGGTTTCGCAAAGAAATAATACAATAAGGTAGGACTATACTCCTGAAAAATGCAATGGAAATGCAGTTATAGTTCACTAAATGTCAATGTCAAATCTAATTAGAAAAGCCAGTCTAAGGAAAGAGAAGGAGGTCTTTTAGGACAAGGAAGAGGAGACAAGGTGTGATGTCTGGGTGACATTGTATCTCTAGATTAGCTTCACCATCACTTGCTATTCATATTTTACCTTTGAGCTTATTACCATTGTGCTGGATAACATAAGAAGGTTTCTGAAAACAGATTAGCTAGTTTATTCAAATCCCATATAGCTTTAATGTATTATTACAAAGAACAATGCAGCAAAAATAGATGAACATTTTATAGGTTCTAGTAAAAACCAGAATAACACATTCATAATGACGCTTTTATATTGTACAGTGGTAAATGCACAATATGTATATAGGTTTTGCCAATGTTGTACATGTTTTCTTTGTTTGGTCTTCCTTTCAAGGTATCCATGCATGCCAAATCATATTGGAAATTATCTAAATGTATCTATCTAAAGTTATCCATTTAGTGAATGTTAGGCAAATTTTTCAAATTTTTTTGTAACCACGTTTCTTCTTACCCCACTGCATCCAATCAGAATCAAATCTGCACTTTAAAATGATAGTTGGATAACAGTTCCAAATGAGGCCTCAAGTATAGTCAGAATATAGACTGATAATTCGGTCATTAAAAACAATGGATAGGGGGGCGTGTCCGGCCGGCGGAGAAGATGGCCGCGTAATCCAGAGCTCCTGTGTCCCACACTACCAGAGCTGCCGAATACAGAGCAAGGGAGAGCCGATTCACAGCACAAGTAGGTAACAAAAATTACTGGCTTAATAGTCAGATATAAGACTGATATGAACTCCGGAGTAAACCTTGACAATAGGTTGATAGTAAAATTTCACGTCTAAACTAAGACTAACCTACGTCACCCCATTCTTCTTTGCACCAATGTTTTTTTAAACTTTTTAAACGGATTGTAAGTGATTTACCTATTGAAATCTATCTATGTAAATCTATTAAAGGTTATACTAAACCGTACGTACCTATGGAACTTTCCTTCTGGTTTGTTTCTTTTGTACATGTTGTAACCGTTTTGGATATA
>BLSH010409522.1:2125225-2144571 GCA_018402905.1 Glandirana rugosa | reverse complement strand
ATTGTACTCAGCATTAGATGCTGAAAATATGTGAATGCATATTCGCCAATTAGCCAATGCACATCAGTTTGATTGCTTCCATACTATGAATTCTTTAAATGCATGCAATGGTATGTACATATTCAATAATATTATGATGTGGAATTGGAATAATCACACACTAGTTAACGTGCCGGCAGTTAGTTTGTAGAGAATTAAAAACTGGAAAATGGGAGGGAAATCCCAATGTGAATAATCCCCCTGGACTTTAAAGGTCCAGGGGGATAAATAAGAATGAATAAAATGTACAACTTTTTACCTTATTTCTCTTCTTCTTTTTTGTAACTACCTTGATCACCACATCTGCCTTTAAAGTTGAGGGGGATTATTCACATCGGGATTTCCCTCCCATTTTCCAGTCTTTTGTCAATTTGGACGTGGCAGCTTTTTTTCCTATGTTTATCACCACTCCCCTTTTGCTATACATTTTGTAGAGAATTAACAGAATCCAAGATTAGTAAATGTATTTTCTATGGCTGGCTGTGGTCAACTCCATAGTGTAGTGGTTCTTTCTAATACCTTCAAAGCTTACAACTACAGGTTCGGATCCTACTGGTGTCATCACTACACCTTGCATTGTACTTGGCATTATATTCTGAAAACATGTGAAGGCATATTCCCCAATGCCCATCAGTTTGATTGCTTCCATACTATGAATTTATGCAATGGTATGTACATAGTTATATTATAGTGTGGAATTGGAATAATCACACAGTAGTTAACGTGCCAGCAGTTAGTTTGTAGAGAATGAAGAGAATACAAGATTAGTAAATGTATTTTTTGTGGCTGGTTGCGGTCAACTCTATAGCATAGTGGTTTATTCCGATACATTCAAAGCTTACAGCTCCAGGTTCGGAGCCTACAGATGTCATCAGCACACCTTGCATTGTACGTAGCATTATATTTTGAAAATATGTGAAGGCATATTCACCAATTAGCTAATGCCCATCATCAGTTTGATTGCTTCCATACTATGAACTTTTGCAATGTATGCAATGGTATGTACATATTCATTAATATTATAGTGTGCAATTGGAATAATCACACACTAGTTAATGTGCCGGCAGTTCGTTTGTAGAGAATGAAGAGAATACAAGATTAGTAAATGTATTTTTTGTGGCTGGTTGCAGTCAACTCTATAGCGTAGTGGTTTATTCCAATGTGTTCAAAGCTTACAGCTCCACGTTCGGATCCTACAGATGTTATCAGCACACCTTGCATTATATGCAGTATTATGCTTTCCATTTTGCTGCGGTAGTTCCCATACACTTTTTCAAGCAAATCATGTTCATACAAACCTTCAATGGATTCTGCAGGTTCAAGCCCAATTGACATCAGCTATTCCTATATATGCCGATTAAGAAGGCATATTCGCGGCAATAACGAGATTCTGTGATCGCCTATTTGATATGCTAATTGGCTTAATTGGGCATTATTTTTTAAGCTCTGCGTGATCGCATATTTGCGATATAGTGAATTAGCCCCACAGTGTCTCAAACCTAGACTATATCGCTCCAGAGAAAGAAAGGAACTTAAATGTGACCCAGACAAATCACAAATGCCCATTTCCAAACATGTAAGTCAAATATGTATATTTGTATTACATCTTAGGGATGTGGCACCATGAATTAAGATATAGGCATACAGTGTCTGACACAATTGTGTTCTGTATTTACACATGTTAATCATATCCCCCTTTAATCTCCTCTTCTCAAGAGAGAATACATTCAGTTCCTGTACTCTTTCCTCATAGCTGAGCTCATCCATGCCTCTTATCAGTTTGGTTGCCCTTCTCTGCACTTTCTCCAGTTCCCCAATATCTTTTTTTGTGAACTGGTGCCCAAAACTGAACTGCATATTCCAGATGAGGTTGTACTAATGATTTGTAAAGGGGTAAAATTATATCTCTCTCTATGGAGTCTAAACTATTGTAAAGTCTCCTGTAAATTTAGCTAAGCCTTCAGGCTGGGTTCGCACTATTGTGAATTGAATGAGGATTTTCCTACATCCAATTTGCATGTCAGGAGATTGTGACCGGCTCTCTATGGAGCCGGTTCACACATCTCCGGAGCGGCTCCGGTGCAATTTGCACGGGAGTCCTGTGCGTCTTCTGGTCTGTTTCAGTTCTGAATTTAGCCAAAAATTTGGACTGAAATCGGACCTGAAGTGGTGAACAGGGATGCACCAGACCCCTACTGTGAGCCGCTCTGTGCTGCAGTGTGAACCCAGCCTAAAAGATGAAAAGCCCTAGCCCTTAATCTAACCCCTAAATGTAATCGTAATTCTGAACCTATGCCTTAAAGCCATGACAGTAAAAAAAAAAAAACGTACCCCCGTAAGGCAATTGCATAATGTGCTAGTATTACTAACACATTAGCATCGCATACTAGTACATTATAAAATACTTACCTTAGAACAAAGCCCTCCAGCGATGTGCTATCGACGGCTGACAGGGCTTCCATCTTCCACCAGTCTTCCTTCCAGGTTTGCGGGCTCCGGCTGTATGAGTGGCCAGAGCCACAATGACGTCGCTCCCGCTCATGCACGCAGGAGCCCTCATCTCTGAAGGTCCGGCAGATGAAGAATGTGCTTCATCTGAATGAGCATTGATAATTGATCGATTACTACCTTTCCTACTGTGCCTGAAAGGGGTTAGTTAATGCATTGATAGTGATATATCGTTATCCCTGGTGGTGGGGTTACCAGTTAGTTGACCTGAAAAGGGACTCATAAAATGCAAACGTGCATTGAATTTAGCGACTGTCCACAACACCCATGTCACGTGCATCCTCCAAGAGAATATTATATCAGTTTTCTGTTTTCTGGCTCATTGATAGGACTTTTAGCACTGTTTCTTTGGAGAACATTTACTGGAGAATTGTGAATATATACATCTACCATGAAGGGTTAAGACATTTTGCTTAGTCCAACAGATGCTGGGACTCAGTAAGGGATACATGTGGAATATAAGACTGATTTAACAATTTCAGATATTTGGGTCTCCCGTTCCATTACATTTAAACACCAAGTTGTTTAGGGGCAGAGGCTTTGTCCAATTTTTTTTAATGACTGGCCAATATGTGTGCATTTTATGTATTTTTATATACATTACGCTATATAGTTACACATTGTAGGTTGTCACTGGTGTGTTCCCAATTACATTTCACCCATTCCTTATATAATATGTGTAGAGGATGCAGTAGAGTTGAGTCTAAGCCCGACTTTTATTGTTTTTGTTTTTCATTTTACACTTACCACCGATGTTAGAGGGCACAACACTGACCACCAATTTAAGGGTAGTTACGGGAAAGTGTAAAAATAGCACTGGACTCCTAATTATTAGTGTTGCTATTTTAAAGTAGTAATGCTGATGTAAATAATCTGGTTTCTCAGACAGGCAGCTTCTACATCCCAGAGCATCTCCACGGCCTCCTTGACTGGTAGTGTAATGTAACAAAAATGGAAATTGAAGTGCCACACCACTGCTAAGAGGTCCAGATAAACCTTAATCCAATCAAAATCAGTGAACAAATCCAAAGAGTATCCAGCTTATTCAGGGAGGCTCAAACCAGCTTCTCAAAATGCCCTCACTTGTAATCACACTGGAAGAAAGAACAATAAATGTCCAGCTATCCTATTCACATTGTGTTAAAGTTAAATCAAGCCCTGATAAAGGGGCATTTTTACACCCTGAAACGCATACTCTTCAGATTGTCCCCCTGACTTTTACAGGGATAACTTGTACCTGGACCTCTTCGCAGTGGTGTGGAGCTTCTATTTCCATTTTTATTACACCAAGGTAAGGCCCATTATTCCTTATCAATGTAAAGAAACATTTCAATTCCCATTGCCTGCTTTCCTGCCCATTATTAGTATTGGTTCCATTTAATAATTATTGCTGAAATAAATGTTGTTTAACTTAAAACAGCAGGGTGATGTAAAAAATATTCACTGTGGGTGTCAAACATGCTACATTATTTTCTTGATTATAGTTAAAATTTCCTGATCAGATTAATGTACCCTGAGCTGTAAATAAGATTATTTTCAGTTGAGATTTCCTGAGAACCAAATACATTTTAATGATTCCTGTATGGTAAAAAGGTTGAGAAAGGCTACACAAAGCAGCTTGGACGAAGGCAAGGTGTGTGAACTTGTCCCATGCTGCCCCTAGAGGGCTCCATATGATTCCACTTCTCATTCCACTTCTCATTTGTCTAAAGTAGGAACAATTTTGGCCAACCAATATCTGCATCTTATCTACAAATACTGACCAGGTGTATGCAAATGATGCAATTGATGTGAACAAAGCTCATTATTATCTGGTTATGTAGCAGGATTACTGATCATGCATTTTCACATGCAGCCAAAAAAGCAGCAGAGAATTACAACTGTAAATTAAATTATTTTTAAGATAAAGTCTTATAAAAATAATACAAACAAATAAATAAAAATAAGCAGACTTCTTTCAAACTTTTAGGCCTCATACACACAGATGTTTCTTAAAAAATAAACAAAATGTTAGGCCCAACGTCAAGGAAGAAAAATCTGCATTTTTCGGTGTTATACATCGGCGTTAGTGAGCATTAGTGAGCGTGGGCGTCAATAGGCGTTTTTTTTTTAAAAAATCATCCCTCTGCTATTTTTCAACCTAAAAACGTTGGCGTCAAAAAACACCGGTTAACGCCGGTATGGTGTTAGTTGGCGTTAGTGAGCGTTTTGCGGCGTCAGCGTCAAAAAACGCCAAAACGTTACAGACTCAGAACGCGCTGGCCGTGGGTTCTAGTTTCAGCTCACTAACGCCGACGCCATCTACAGCTCAAAAACGTTGGCGTTTTTATGGAGCCATTGACTAACATGGAGAGCTGCAAAAAACGCCAGAAAACGCCAGCGTCAAAAAACGTCCGTGTGTATGAGGCCTTATAGCACCATATTAGAGCCATATGTCTGTTTCTGTGTACACTTTTACATGGGTAAAAGATAGATCATTTGACAAGCACTAAGAGACTTGACACAGGGGCAAGTGGGAGGAACCAATGACTGCAACATGGGATACAAGCATTCAAAACCCCCCCAAATGCTGAAGAATACCTGAGGACAGTGGAGTTCCGATTCCCACCAGGGAGGTAGATATTCTGTGTATTTTATTGCAGGATCAATGCTTTGGATTTATTTTAGTAAAAACTCAGCAGGCATCCATATTCAATGTGAGAAAAAATAAATACAGTTGAAACAATGATTGCCTCACTGATCACTTTTCACAATTTGTTGCCTGAAATTGCTCTTTAACATACAGATTTTAATGGTGCAATTTGATTGGTAAAAACGAGTACAATTCCGCTGAGATGCTTCCAAAGTAGTCTGAGACTGTACATAGAAATCTGTGTTTATTATTTTATTTTATACAAATGACTTGAACAGAACCTCAAATAGATTCAGAGGCTATTTTCTAATAACATTAAGTGCTATGGTGTGTCTGTGGTGTGGAGACATTTGGGATATCTGATGGTAAGCACCAACGTTTGGGGCTTGTTCACATGTGAGGTTTGGGGAGGTAAAATTCCACATTTGAGCCACGCTTTTACTGACCTCTCAACCACTATCCCCTTTAGCGGCAGAGTTCTGGAGTTCTGTCTTTTCCAATATTTTTACTGAAAGAATTTTGATGTAAAACAGAAGTGCATATGTAAAAGTAACAGTACCACAGTGCAGTCACGGACAATATCATAGGTAAAGCAAATGTGACTCAGATAAACATCATATTCTCCACTCTAAGGGGAGGTAAAGAGAAGAATACAGAGAAGCATCACAAAGCTCTGTTTACCAGGGCTAAAGGCAAATTAATATCTTATTTAAATCAAGTCGGACAAAAAAGTACAATAGTATAAGAGACTGCACCCTGTATAGCACTATAAAAAGTGTAGGATGACAGGAGAACAAAGAAAAGAAGAGAGTAAGAAAAGGGGAGAGGAGAAGAAGAGAGAAGTGGATCCCCCCCAACTCAGACACTCAACTCCCAGGGCCAAGTCACATGGGAGATTGAAGGCATCTGATCCAGGGATTCCAGACCTTTTCAAAATGGACTTGTTTATCTTGCAGAATACTAGCTAAGTTTTTGTGAAGCATGATCCAAGATTTTTTGTGTTTGACCAGTGCAAAACTAACAATTGGAGACTTCCACACTCACGCTATAGTTATTTTAGCAGCAAGAAAAATGAAAAAGGTCAGTGTTCTGAGGTGTCTGGGGATCTCGTCTGAAAGGTCATTAAATAGCACTGTCTTGACATTTTTAGGTATATTAACCCCAGTTACTGAATAGAGGAGATTAAATATCCTGATTCAGAATCTCTGAACCTTTGGACAGGACCATCAGACATGAAGCATATATCTCTCCTGCCCTCACCCCCGATAACAGAGAGGGGAAGCGTCTGGGTACATTTTGGCTAACCTCATTGGGACTAAATACCACCGGTTGACCACCAGGCCAACTCCTCCTCTTGTATTACTTCCCCCAGATCTGCCTCCCAAGCTGGCTGATAAGAGGTTTTATAACTGGGACCTGAAAATAGGGAATACAGTTCCAAGATGCCTCCCTGCGTTCCAGGACCCCTCAAACATTTGTTCTCATAAAAGGTCCTTGTGGATATATCATATGTATTCCAGTCTAGTGTCTGTAAGAAATGGCCAATTTGACAATTTGAGGTGGAACATTTCCGAGGAGGCATTTTAATTGGTCTGGATAAAATAAGTGGAGGGTCTGATTCCCTTATGATCTATAAAGTGCGCTATTCTATAGAGGCCTTTGCTGATCCACCAACTGAACTGTTGAAGAGTCTGGCCCAGAGGGAAGTGGTGGTTATCAAAAAGGGGGGCCACTGATGTCTGAGGCGATTTAAGGGGATAAAGTTTGTTGTCCCAGAGACGTGGGTAGCTTGACAGTGTAGGACTCGGGATGGCTTTGCGTTTCCTTCAAGCAAGCCATAAAAGAAGATTGATTGGCTGCGGGGCACTTACTTGTGCCTCCAATCTGACCAATCTGGTCTCTAAGAGGTGGAAAATATTTGTAAAGTTGGACTAATTGAGCGGCTTTATACTATCATAAGAAGTGGGGAACTCCCAGGCCCCCTCGCCACTTAGACTTACAAGGTAGAATGTGCAACCCTACAGCCTTCCGAGCTCCAGATAAATTTAAAGCTGATCAATTGAAGTTTCTTCAGGTATGTCAATGGTACTGGGATTGGTAGAGAGCGGAAAAAATACTAAATCCTAGGAAGGACAGCCATCTATATTGCCACTATCTTACTCATCCAAGAAAGAGTATAATTATGCCAAATTTTATGTTCTGTATCAATGGAGGAGTAGAGAGGAATGTAATTAGCCCTATGTAGCATGAAAATGTCAGAAGTGAGCCTCACCCCAACTAAGGGAGGGAGTGCGTACACCACTTGAAAGAGAAGGATGTCCTGAGGGACTCCAAAGTAGGCAGATGAAGACTGACATCCAACGCTTCCGATTTGGTCTGGTTCACCCTCAACCCCAGAAATGGTACCAACGCCAGAAAAGGTGCTGAATAAATTGGTCAGGGTCATTATTGGTACTGTAATGAACAACAGAAAATCATCAGTGAATAAAGCACATTTATGAATCCTACCGCCTCTGGAGATGCCACAAATGTTTGAATTGGATCTAATGGCTATGGCTAACGTCTCGATCACTATAAAACATGAAAGGGGTGAGAGGGGGCAGCCTTGTCTAGTGACATTCAAATGTATATTAAGTCTGACTTACAACCATGTACAACAATATTAACAGAGGGATTTGAGTACAGAGTGCCAAGAAGTGCAAGAAACTTGAGACCAAAGTTCCACCTCTGTAAAATATGAAAGAGAAGGGACCATGACAGGGAATCAAAGGCCTTATGCAAGTTCAATGGTAGTAACATTCCCCTTCTAGTTCCCAGTCCACCTCAATTGGATCATAACAAGGTTATGAGATCAATTGCACTACATATTTGGTCTGCAGTTTGGCGGCCTGGAACAAATCCCAGCTGGCCTATGTGAATTTAACTTGCTAAGAACCGATTAAGTCTGTTAGCATAGATTTTCATCAATAATTTCAAGTCACTGTTAATCGGGGATACCGGACAATAATTAGCCATGTCGCTAAGGTCCTTGTCTTGCTTGGGTATCAAACATATGTGTGCTCTGTTTGAGTCTGCAGTGAAGAAGCTCAATAAAGTTAGTAAAGGGGCAACATTTTAAAATAGGACTCTGGGAAACCTCCAGGGCCCGGGGTTTTAGATGCATTAGCTTGATTAATTGCTGCCAACACCTCTTCCATAGTGATATCCCCATCCATCAATTCTTGATGAGACTCCGAGAGCAACGGGAGGCATAAGTCCTTTATAAAGTCATCTATAGCTCCTGGGAAACTGGGTTTCAGGCTCTTTGTATAGAGTGGAGTAGTAGGAGTGGAAAAGATTCAATATCTTTTGTGTGTTCTGTGTCAGTGAACCTTTAGGCTGTTGGATTTTTGGGATTGCCGTTCGACGAGGTCTGGGCATAAGTTTATGATCTAGCAGGGTACCCGGTTTATCTGCCTGTGTGTAATATTTGGCTTGGGTCCATGTAAGACTTTTCCGCTTTAGTTGTTAGCTCGTGTTGGAGACTGCACTGGACTGACTGGATTGGTCACTGAGGATGGGGGCAAGGGCGGATTGCAAAAGGCCTTATAGGCCAGGCCAAGAGTCCCTGAATGCGGCTGCATCCTTGGAGGGTCCCGGGAGAGGTTTACCTAAGGAGGAGGTGACTACAGAGAATCCAGTCCTGTGAGTACCAATGACCCTGGGTTGTGGAGAGACTGTCAGAGGGAGATGGCTGCTTAAATGTTGCATATGCTTTCACATGTGACTACTGCAGACCATACTCTAAATGTGATTGACTATGTAATGGCAAGTGACTCCTGGAATGTATGTGGATGTGATGTGACTGACTGCCATGCCATGTCCTGAATCACATCAGTAAAGTGCAGCATATCTACTGATCCTGTATGTGTGGACTTTGCGTCCTTAGGATACAAAGGTCAAGGAGGTCTCTGACATGGAATGGTCACAATACGACAGAGGGTAAAGCTGCAGCAGAAGGAATCGTGTTTTAGCAAAAGGACAGAAGTGGGACAGTGGCGCAAAGCCCTTCTTAAAACCGTATTCCTCCTGCCGTTCTCAGAATCACTACAGGACACAGTTATGGCATGAGGGTCATTGGGAGGAAACAGTGAGCTAGCAGGGACACAGGAGATTGACATTTAAGGAAGAGGCAGTTTTCCAGGAAAATTCAGGCAATGATTCCTCAAAAGCAAAGCGGTGTTCAGCAATGCGGGCAGCAAGATGAATGAGCATATGCATTTTTTCGCAGGTATTTCTTATCAGTGGAATTTATTTTTGTGATATGGACACTTTAAATTAACTTTACTAACATGGTTCTCAGTAAAAAGTGAATGAATTCTTGTTACCTCCTGGTTATTCGTTGCCAGAAGTTGTAGCCAAGTAGGAAACTGAGGAAGGATATCTTCTGAAATATTCTTTGTCAGCACAAGATAGGAAATGTCATTGTTGCTGATCAAATGTGTCCCTGGACAACTGGCAAACATATGGGCATTTAGTAGAATACTCTATAGAGTGACACCCGCCTTTTGATCTTCTAGTAGGCCAGATATTTCTTTGTCTGTTGTGTAAGCTAATATATTTATCCAGTGACCAAAATAGGAAAGAGGAAACACACATCAGAGTAATGTAAGTACCACCTGGCTGCAGCCACCTGCAGTGCTTACTAAAGACTGATTGTTTCAGTTTCACTTCAGCAGAGATGCAGTATGTTACTATTTAGAACTGTCTTATTTGCCTTGTAACCAAACATGTTCAAAATAATACACAGATGTTATATTCAGAAATGAACACTTATAAAACTGTAACCTTTTTAAACATCAACTCACTGGCATGTAGAAATATTTGATGCCATGAAAAATTAAAAAGGTGTAAATTAAAGTGGACATCCTACCAGAACTTTTTTTTGTTTTTATTTTTAATGTAGCATTCCTTCTCTTGGTGTGATGCAGGATTGCCCCTGAAATAGTGTGGCAGGCTAAAAATTCAATCTCAAGGTCTGGTTTTTGGTGTATTGTTGGAACTAAAAGATGAATGCTAGTCACTATGTGACTTTATATGTATCTAATGCAGATATTCAACCATTAACAAAACTGTATGTGTTCGTTAGACATTAAAAAGCTAAATGTGGTTTCTGACACTGCAGCCTTGCGGTCACGTGATTCCTCTTTGATGTCAGCTGGCCAGCAGAGGGGAATTTCCACCCCTACTGCTTCTCTCCATAGAGAACAGGGTGATCATGTGACCACACAGCTGCAGTGTCAGAAACTGTATTTCGCCTTTTCATTTCTAACAAACACAGTTTTGTTAATGGCTGCATATCTGCATTAGATACATTGAAATGTGTTGTGTTATGCAGCGGAATAGAGGGTGGAGGAGTGGGGAGGAAACACACTCACGCTGACAGGGAGGGAGGGGGAGAGACTGTCAGAGGAGAGATGAGAGCTGCGGATGACGAGGCATGTAGACTGACCACGGTAGTCAGGGCTCAGCAGACTTGATTATTGTGGTCAGCAGAGGTAGGGGGACTTAGAAACTAATAGTATTAACCAGGTTTATTACAAGCTAGGAGAAGAGGAATTGCACAGCACAAGCACTGTGCTGTTATTCATGCCTTAAAGGAACATGATCTTAGTTTTTTTTAGGGTTACAAACACTTTAAGAGCAGCGTCTTGGTAACTGCTTACCCTGTGAGAGCAGCCAGAGAGATCTATGATGCTGTAAGAGCTCTTACAATACTTCTGCAGTGGATCTCTCTCTAAGCACTTTGGCTTAAGCTTGTTTGGCTGTACTTTTCCTATGTATCACAGGAGTGCAGTCTGTTTTGCACTCCTGTGACCCATTTTCAGCAGAGAGTGGACTGAAGTCCGCTCTTTGCTGACGTCATGGATGTCTGTCCAGGCACCGCGTCATCCCGACCTTGGAGTCTGGATCCGCCTGGTGCCTTGACTGACACCCGGCACAGCCTCTCAGCGAGCTGCTGAGAGCTTGAATCAGCTGCCCTTGCCCCCTCCACAGCCCAGGGCTCCAATGAGCGAGGAGGAAGCAGAGCAGAGAGCTGTGACTGACAGTCTACAGCTCTCTGCTCGGGGAGCTCTGAAAATCGAGTGATCGGAGGTGTTCAATTACTCGGCTCTCAGTGCAGAGGCACCAGGCGACAGATGCAGCATCAGACCAATGCTGCATCCACTGAGATAAGTATGATTCCTAAAAAAAAAAACTTTTTAAACTAAGGATGAGCTCTCTATTCCATATGAACACAGGTTCTGACCAAACTTTGTTTGGGCTTTTATCCAAATGCCAGACTTGCAGCCCATTTGTCAGGAGCTGAATATCTTTTGTAATAATGGGTTTTTCTCCTACTAGTTTAAATGACAGCTTCCATCTTCCACTGTTTAGGTTGTTAAATAACAGCAACCAGTGACATTACCCAGCCCCATTAATTTACTGGCCAGGAATCCCTGGCCATGTGAACAAAGAAGTCAAGGTTACTTAAAAATAACAGTGTGGAGCAGGCGCATGTGTGGAGCTCTCCAAGATGGCCGCATAGTCTGGGAGCTCTGCACTGTCCTGGCTGACTAAATCCTGCCCCAGCCGTGAGACCCCTCCATCCAGGTAGACAACCTCCCTGCTCGGTCGGGGAACATTCAGAGACCCACTGGATGTCAGCAGCCACAGCGCAGAGTGGCTTCACCTGCCAAATGGACACCATTCCTCCTCAGCTCGGCCATCCCAAGATGGCAGCCACTACTACATGAGGCCTGGAAGCAGACTGGGAGGACTCGATTGCTGACCAGGAAACAGGACAAGGGCTAGGTCAGCCCTTATTAAACCTACAGGGAATGGACACAGTGAGTACCCCGCAGCACTATGCAGTCTCGCCAGCATCTACCGACTCCCTGATTAGGAGGACACTAAATGCAGATATTAATACACCCATGAGTGACCCCCTGGCTAGTCCGGAATTATTGGGATTAGGAGACCTCAATAGCCCCATAGCTCCCAATGACTTCTCCTCTATGATGCAAGCTTTCTCTAAAATGCTATCCAGGGGACTAGTCTGGACTGCACAGATCACTGCATCAATCTATGCTGATTTCCAAGAAATCAGAATGAGAATGGATTTAATGAAAAAGAAAATGGATCAATCCATCGCGAGAATAAACCAGAACTCTGCCAGATTAAAAGAACTCCAGGACCACCTGGAAAGTGCCATGGCCAAAATTGATGACCTGGAAAACAGGAACAGGCGCTATAATTTCAGAATCTGAGGCATACCAGAGTGGGTTAAAGACACAGCGCCCACAAAATGCTCCTTCATCAAATAATTGATCTCAGACATTCCGGACAACTGGTTGGAGTTAAACAGGGCCCACAGGGCTTTACAACCTCCTTGCATGGATGGACTTCCAGGAGACATCATAATAAAACCTCACTATTATGCGGTCAAGGAAGAGGTGATGAAAAGGTCATGCAATGTTGAAAATCTTAATATCCAAGGATGCAGAATCCACATTTTTGCTGGTATTTCACCTTACACGGTACAAAAAAGACATGCGTTGAAGCCCCTGCTACAGGTCTTAACGCAGAACGAAATCACGTACAGATGGTCCTTCCCCTTACATGTAAACTTCACCTACAGGAACAAGCCACTGGGATTTTCATCCTTCCAAGACAGCGAACACCTTCTGCTACAGCTAGGCCTCATCTCACAAGACATTGCCTTCTCTGTGCCCAGCAAGGTTCCTGCTTCTGCGAAAAGACCCCCCCCCCCCCACCGAGTCCTCTGACTCCAGTATGGCAGAAACAGCAACCTAAAAGTTTGAAAGAATCCCTACGTCCTTGAGAGACCCACAGCAGACCCACAACAGCGGAAAAAAACCTCCAGAGGGGCCCTATTTAGTAATGGGCTAAGTCACTCATGAACAAACTATTGTTGTCTGATGTGGGAATTTCTTGCTCTCACCTGACCTTGTTCCATGTTTTTTCAACCAGATTCATCAAGAAGTTTACTGTAGAACATGAACTGATAGTTATTTAGAATACTTACAGGCACCAGGCCTTATATAATTTTAAATACAGAATGATGGGCAGCCAGCCATTCTCTTTCACAAAGTTTTTTGCAGTTTCTTTACCCACAAAAGATCCCATTGGGGTGTTGGGTGGGGGGCTTGAGGACTTTTCCAGTTTCACTGGGGGCTCTCACCCTTTGGATGGGGCCTCTAGGGGCTGGGGGGATCCAAGGGGTGGCTTCTCAGGGCCTCTGTTCTCATAATTGCCTGGGGCCGGGGTTGGTTAGTTTGATATGTTTGTGACTGTTTGATTTGGGCGGAGTGACCGGGAAGGACACAATGCGCCTCCACCTGATACAGAGAGTGACATGATTACATCTCTGAGCCAGAATGATGTTGCCCCTTTTTGGGGACATCACCCCTCTCAGGTTTTGGAGCATGAAGTGACTGGGCCCTTTTTGCTCCAGTCAGTTTTTATGATATTTGATCACTTTTACATTTTATTAATGAATTTAATTTTCTTGCAGCTTCTTCTTCTTCTCTCTATCTTACTTCCCTTTGTGCCCTTTAAGTGTCGCTCTCACCATGTGACCTTCCAAGACCTTTACCGGCAGCGGCCCAGGGGACTAAGAACTGCCTCAACCATCGGAAGTGACAAGGGGCCGGGCATCTTTCTGCTGAAGTGTAAGAAGGGTGTATTTGCGCTGATGACCAACCCTCTGATACATGTATAATTTCACTAACTCTAAACCAAAACTACAGATAGCCTCACATAATGTCCAATCTCCCCAAAAAACATAGGAAATAACACCCTGGAAGGTTCATGCTGAGACTAGTCCTTTTTCTTAATGGGTAACGGGGCACACCCAACCCCCCCCCCAGTTTTTCTTTTCTCTCTCTGCTTCTCTTTCTCCTTTCCCTATACTGTCCTTAATTTGGTTATAGTTGTGATTTTGGATCCTAAAGGGCTGTTTTGCATATACAAACGCTACAATAGAGATAGCGCTTTGGGGACTATAAATGAATCATCGAAAGAGAAATTTATTAGATTCTTGGGAGAGTGTCTCTGACTCATCCTAGCTGATTTTCCTAGACCACAGTGTGATCCCATTGGGGTGGCTGGGGGATTTGTGCTGGGATATTTCAGGTTGTAATCTTCTACTTTCATTATTGATGCAAATTTGCGGTGTATATTTAATAAATCTCCTGAGGGGAACCATAAGGATGCCTCCAAGAGAAAAGTTGTACATTTAAATGTTTTAACTCGAGGACTCTCTCTTGTTATAGGTTATTGATACTTTAATGTCACTTTTTCGTTACATAGGTACATTCATGTTATGCAGGCCTTCTTGGCCAAATATCTAGTTATCAATATGTATAACGCTTTTTGAAAATTTCAATAAAGATATTGAAAGATTAAAAATAACAGTGTGGAGTTCCCCCCAATAATTCTATACTAGACACCTTGGGTCTGGTATGAATGTTAGGGGAAGCAGCATGCAAAAATCAAGAAAAATTGTGGTCCCCCTCCCCCCCAAAAATCCACAACAGACTCTTAACTGAGCATGCAGCCTGGCAGGCGTGGCTCCCTCCTGAACCATACCAGCCCATATGCCCTCTACATGGGGGTTTTCTTGCCAGGGATCCCTCCTAGCAAAGCGTCTTCTGTCCGTGTTGATGAGAGCAAGGATCTTTTCTCCCCTGCTCTCACCTGGTGGTTGTGGGGATCTGTGGGCAGTGGTTTTATTGAGATTTAGAAGTCCCATTTAACAATAAGTAAGCACTTAGATACAGTATGTCCCAGTAAGAATGAGTTAAGGATATATAGTACCCCTACACATTCACAAAAAAAGCAAAAAAAAAAAAACAAAAACAGTGTTTGACAAGCTCTAAAAAAGTCCTGTGATGTAAATCCAAGTCAATCACAATAAATGATGCCCGCTGACACACCAAAAGAAAAAACCCACCAATTGCCTACACATCGGATGACTGCTTCAGTGGATTACAGCTGATATAAACAAATGGGCAGGGTCTCCTGGGTGATATTATTGATCAAATATGGACATGAGCACTTGTCAGGATCAGATGTAGACAGTTGGTGTTTTTATTTTCATGCGTCAGGTCGATGGACATTGTTCATAATGATTGACATGGCTCTGTATTGCTGGACAACATGATTGATGGTGGATTTACAGTACATTATGGATCTTTTTTTATTATTATTATTTAGAAACTTGTCTAACTATGTGTTTGTTTTTATTTACTGTTTACATTTTTGCAATTTACTATGTACCCCTTACTCATTCACAAGAGGGGGAAGTACCTAGGTGCCCCCTTATTGTTAAAGGGTGCTTCCAACTTGCACTAAGCCCCTCACCCACATATTCCCACAACCACTGGGCCAGGGTTGTGGGGAAGTCCTTGTCCTCCTCAACATGGGAAAAAGCAGAAAAAAAGAAAAGTCTGTAATGGTACTATCAAGTGAAACTGGGGTCTATGGTGGTAAGCACTATTCCTGCAACCCAGTGTCAAGTGATGGACAGGGATGTTCCATCTGTATATATTAAAGGAGTGACTGGGTGCAACAGATCTAAGTGCACTGCAAACTTAAAATAGTAGCATTTACTTCTACTTACAGTTATCGAAAAGACTGCTGAATGTTCATGCAAAAGTGTCAATTGCTGTCTCCATGGCCAGAGGCAGAATTGGATCAACAAAAAATGATAACCTTTAAAGTCCAACAATGGTGAGCTCAGAGGCAGCAAGATAGAAGTGATGCTTTGCTAAGCTTTGGTGCTCTGGATGGAACTGTTGCCAGGTTGCAAATTGGCATATGTAGGTGTTAGGCAATGCATTTTAGATCATTCCTCCTTTGTCAAACCTATATCTTTATGGACAGGAATATAAACTATGTATGTGTGGTGGCAAGGGTGGGAGCTGCAAATTTGAAATCTTGTGATCAGAAAAACAGAAAGGAGTTATTGTAAATATTTAAATATCAAACCTGGTTAAAACATATCTTTTATTATGGAACTATCATCAACTATCAAAGTCTTCATAACCATTAAAATAAAAATAATTGTGTGATGATAAAAATAATAGTAAAAAAAATAAACAATATATAAAAAAAATAATAAATTGTTATAAGCTATAAATTCACAAATGGACACTGGAAAGGACACTATGTTGTGAATTGCCACTAGGGGGAAATACAGTAGTATAGCAGAAGGACACTGACAAATTAAAGAAGTGAAACCTACAAGTACCAATGTTGCCAAACACTTTCCAGATTAAATCCTTTCTATTAAAGGCAAAGACTGCTCCAGAAATAACATGATGATCTTAACTATAAAGCAATAATGTATAAATGTGGTGCTACTGATACTTAGATGCAATCTCTCCGTTCTGTTTTGCCTTCACAAGATGTCAGATTTACTGTTCCAGCCCTTCCCTTTACCTTGCTGCCACACATATTTTATATATATATTCTTGACCATGTAGATCCATTCCATAGGCTTGGCAAAAGAGGGGCAATCTGAAACGCGTTGCCTACAGCAACTATAAATGCCACTTTGACACCCAGAAGAAGTTCTATCCGGGAGCGCAAAAGCTTAGTACAGACACCTCTACATATCATCAGCTGCCAGCTTCCATCTTTCTGCCTATGCACCAAGCCCCAAGCTTTTTTTCTCGATTTTTGCATGAGGTTCACCCTTAATATTAATACCAGATATGAAAGGACTGGTATGAATAATGGGGGGAATCCCACTCCATTTTTGTTGGGGGGGTCCCCAGTTATCATCTTTACCAGATCCCTATCAAGGATAAGGGTCTGATATAGATTAAGGGAATCCACATCTGTTTGTTTACAAACAGAAGTCCTGCTGCTGAAGTTATCAATTACCATTAATTTAAAACATTTGCTTAGTGGGCACTTATACCTCCTTCCTGCCCAAGCCACTTTTCAGCTTTCAGTGCTGTAGCACTTTGAATAACAATTGCATGGTCATGTATCACTATACTCATGTGAACTTTTTACCATTTTTTTTAGACAGATAGAGCATTCTTTTGGTGGTATTAAATAAAAACTTTTTTTAGTTTCTGTTATAAAGTTTAGCAAATAAGTATTTTTTCTCCTTTGTTGATGAGCTCTGATGATGCTGCACTGATGGGCACTGATAGGCTGCACTGATGGGAACTGATAAGGCGGCACTGATATCCAGCACTGATAGTCACTCATAGGTGGCACTGATGGGCACTGATACGTGGCACTAATGGGCACTGATAGGTGGCACTGATGGGTACAGATAGGAACTGATAGGCGGCACTGATGGGCAATGATAGGCAGCACTGATAGGCAGCACTGATGGGCACTGATGAGCACTAATACAGTATGCAGCACTGATGGGCACTGATAAGGCTGCACTAATCATCAGGGCACTGATGATCAGTGCCCTTATTATTTGTGTACGTGTCCCCTGTCGGAATTGCTGGTTACCAACTCTCCTCACGCTGTGACAGCGCATGAGGAAAGGAGAGCTGATAACCTGCAACCTGCTGTTCACATTGTGATCAGCTGTGATTGGACACAGCTGATTACATGGTAAGGGGCCTCTGTGATTGGCCCTTTACCACGATCCGAAGGACACAGAAATCACAGAGCACACAGGATGCAGGGGACGCTCAAGGCATGTGGTTTCACTAAGACATCCATGGACGCTCTCCCAGAACAACAGAGCTTGGATACATGCTCCCCAGGACAGTGCCCAGCCCCCCATGTTTGATTGACAAAATCTTGCCTCTTAGCCCAGAAAATTGCCAGAACTGATTATTACACATAATGCACTCCAGCAGGATAGCTAAACTCCTGGGACTCCAGGCAGACATACGCTCCAGGTAGAAGTCCAGAAATGCATTCGGAGGTAAGCACCCACACCTACACAGTTGTCAAATTGGTACCAGCGGATGTGTCTATGCAGCCACTGTGTCCCAATAGATATGAACAGGTCTGCTTGCACACGGATTCATGGAATACCTGTGCATCCCATGATGATAAACACAGATGTATGTGCTGAACAAGGCCATAAATGAGATCTGCATTTTTCCTTTCTAACTGTTCCACTTGTAGCTACTACCAGGGGGGATTGGACTGGGAAGCAAGGGGTTATTCACCCATCGGTCAATACTGGTGTAATATGTTGGGCTCTCTGATATGTTATGTTACCAATTGTCATAATTTGAAAAGAAAACTGATGATGAAAGGTGTGAAAATGTTTGCTACAATAAATTATGCCCTTAAGGAACAACTATCTAAACCCAACATGTATCAAAACCCAAAAACACAGGTTTAATACATTGAAAGCTGGTAGCTCTTAGATGTGGTGGCTGCCTTAGTTTTCACTTCTCAGGCTAAAACATTTTTAGCAACAAAAATGTAGCGTTCTTGTCGCTGCTTGTAAAGCTGAAATAAAGTACAAAGAACCTTATCTTTATTAAAGTGTAACTAAAGGGAAAACTTTTGTTTTGAATAGAGTGGAAAGGGATTGGATTTGTTTTGTATTGCTGTCTGTACCCAGATTCAGGAAATCCATCCTCTCTATTTGTCTTATTTACTATTAGCACTAAAAGTGAAAGTAAAAGAGATTCCAAAATCTTGGGTTGTCATCGTAACAATAACAGAGGAGAAATCTTCCAATGGGGCCCCTAGTTTTGGTGACACTGGTGATATCCCAGGATTCTGTCATTTTGGAGGAATTTCCTCTCACTTCCTGTTTTGGCTACAGAACTGGACCTGAAGAGAAATCTCCACTATAGGACAAAGATGGCAAACCCTATAGTGGTCACAGTGGTTTTGATCCCCGGGGTAACCTTCTAAAGAGGAGACAATAACAATGCTACTGTTGGGTTCTAAAACCTTAGAGAAAATGAAAGTGAAAATCACGATTATCATTTATTCTGTTTATCTCTCCTACCTAAAGGACTTAGACCCATGTCTGTCGTTATGTTTTGTTTAGGTTAGGGAAAGGTGAGATAAGTTTTGTTTTCAAAAGGGAAATCAATGTGAAATTATTTCTATTCCAAGAAACATGAAATAAAGTCGAAATGTTCGTCGCTGTTCTTGCGATGTAAAAACAACG
>BLSH010409522.1:2106917-2118746 GCA_018402905.1 Glandirana rugosa | reverse complement strand
AGATAGGGATATACAGCACCATAGATAGGGAAATACAGCACCATGGATAGGGATATACAGCAGCATCACAGATAGGGATATACAGCACCATAGATAGGGATATACAGCACCACTGATAGGGATATACAGCACCACAGATAGGGATATACAGCACCATAGATAGTGGTATGCAGCACCATAGATATGGCTATACAGCACCACAGATAGGGATATATAGCACCATAGATAGGGATATACAGCACCATAGATAGGGGTATATACAGCACCACAGATAGGGATATACAGCCCCCCCCCACCGTGGGGTTTGCAGCACTGACAGAAGATCCCCCCAGGGTAGTCGGGACATCAAAGTCACACACTTACCCCATCTGGGAGCGGGCAGCAGGCAGAGCGGTGTTCGGCGAGTGGGGAGCAGGGAGCGGGCAGCAGGTAGAGCGGTGTCCGGCAACATAGATAGGGGTATACAACACCATAGCTGGCAAACACAGCACCACAGATAGGGATTAACAGCGCCATAGATAGGGGTATACAGCACCACAGACAAGGGTATACAGCACCATAGATAGGTGTATACAGCACCACAGATAGGGATATAAAGCAGCATCACAGATGGGGATATACAGCACCATAGATAGAGATATACAGCACCACATATAGGTATATACAGCACCACAGATAGGGGTATACAGCACCATAGATAGGCATATACAGCCCCCCCACTGCGGGGCTCGCGGCACTGACAGAAGATCCCCCCCAGGGTAGTCGGGACATCAAAGTCACACGCTTACCCCATCTAGGAGCGGGCAGCAGGCAGAGCGGTGTCCAGCGAGTGGGGAGCAGGGAGCGGGCAGCAGGCAGAGCGGTGTCCGGCAACATACTGTAGATAGGGGTATACAGCACCACAGATAGGGATATGCAGCAGCATCACAGATAGGGATATACAGCACCATAGATAGGCATACACAGCACCACAGATAGGGATATACAGCACCATAGATAGGGAAATATAGCCCCAGGGATAGGGATATACAGTAGCATCACAGATAGGGATATACAGCACCATAGATAGGGATATACAGCACCACAGATAGGGATATGCAGCACCACAGATAGGGGTACACAGCACCATAGATAGTGGTATGCAGCACCATAGATAGGGATATACAGCACCATAAATAGGGAAATACAGCACCATGGATAGGGGTATACAGCCCCCCCCCCCACCGCGGGGCTCGCGGCACTGACAGAAGATCCCCCCAGGGTAGTCGGACATCAAAGACACACATAAAGTTGAGCGAACCCAGACTGTAAAGTTCGGGTCCGTACTGGACAGCAGAGCAGGATGCTGATGCAGGCTGGCAGGACAGCAGAGCAGGATGCTGATGCAGACTGGCTGGACAGCAGAGCAGGATGCTGATGCAGACTGGCTGGACAGCAGAGTAGGATGCTGATGCAGACTGGCTGGACAGCAGAGCAGGGTCGGGCAGGCCGGGTCGGCAACGATCGGACAACAGCAGATAGAGGAAGAAGGCAAAGGCAGGTCACAAGGCAATCCGAGGTCAGGGCAGGCAGCAGACAAGCAGAGTAGAAGGACGATCTGGGTCAAGGTCACAAGCAAAACGGGTACAGAAACACAGGTTACAAGATGCAGAAGCTGCAGACCAAAACAGCAAAGTGACAGTGTGGAGGGCCGGCTTAAATAGGGCTTCTGGCTCCGACAATCGTGCGCATTGATGCGCGTGTGCACATGCGTGTGCGTATTGGTGCACGAGTGATCGTCCTGTGGGCTACCTGACATTACCCCCTCCTTATGGGCACCCTCCGGGTGCCCAATCGTCTCTTCTTTTGCGAATTCCTGCAAAAGAAGGCATGGATCAGGTCCGTGCAGGCTCCCAGGAATTTTCCTCTGGACCGTAACCCTTCCATTTAATCAGGTATTGTGTCTGACCCCTTCTTCTCCTGCAGTCAATGATGGCCTCAACCTTAAATTCCTCATCTCCGTTAACAATAACAGGTGCCGGAGGTTTTGAGCAGTGGTCAGGTAATGGGTCGAGCCCATTAGGGCACATGAAATACCGGATGAATCTTGAAAGATTCTGGCAAGGACAGTTCAAAGGATACCCCTTTAATTTTCCTCCTTACTGGGAAAGGTCCGATGAATCTTGGAGCCAACTTCTTTGAGGGACATGCCGTTCTTAAGTTGATTGTGGATAACCAAACCTGGTCTCCTGGTTGCAGAATCAGTTCCCGTCTTCTCTTCCTATCAAAAGCCTTCTTACTGTCCTCCTGGGCTTTAGCAATGGTTTCTCGTAACAGTATATTATTGCGAGATAAGAAATTCAGGGTATTCTAGACTGCTGGAACGGAGGACTCGGGTACAAGATCAGGTAGGAAGGTAGGATGAAATCCATACTTGGCGAAGAATGGGGACTGTTGGGTAGCTGAGTGACTGGCGTTGTTATATGCAAACTCTGCCAAGGGTAATAATGCTACCCAATTATGCTGGACAAAGGAGGAGAAGCACCGGATGTATTGTTCCAGGGTCTGATTTGTGTGTTCCATCTGCCCGTTGGTCTGGGGATGAAAAAAAGGCGAGGGCAATCTGTAAAGTTCCACATAAGGCCTTCCAAAACTTGGAGGTGTACTGGAGACCTCGATCTGAAACAATATTCCTGGGTACACCATGGAGCCTAACGACTTCTTTGATGAATGACTGTTTCGCTGGCAGATGGTGTATCTCTCAAAGGGACGAAGTGGGCCATCTTGGACAGACGGTCCACAAATACGAAGATGGCGGTGCATTGATCAGAGGCGGAAGTTCCACTATAAAGTCCATTGAGATCATACTCCAGGGTCTATCAGGTATAGGCAGGGGTCTGAGTAATCCCCATGCCCTGCTTCGAGAGCTCTTGTTCCAAATGCAGATTGTACAAGAGCTTAAATATGCTTGACAGTCCTTCTCCAAGCCAGGCCACCAGAATGACCGTTGTGCCAGCTCAATCGTTTTACGGAGACCAAAGTGACCTGCTAGGGGATGATCGTGGCATACCTCCATCACCTTAGTCCGAGTCCCTTCAGGTACAAAAATTTGCTGGTCCTTCAATAGTAGTCCATCTCTTGACTGTAACGTGATTCCTGGGAGGCTATGTGGACCTGCGGAAGCTGCCTCTAACTGTGTCAGTAAACTGGTGTGTAGTAGTAAATAATTACCAGCGGGCAGGATGGTATCTGGGTTTGCAATGTCCTTGGGATCTTCGAACATGCGTGATCGGGCGTCCGGCTTAACATTATTTGAGCCGAGTCTGTACGTTATGTGGAACGTAAATCTTGAAAAGAAGAGGGCCCAACGGGCTTGATGGGGCTTTAGACGTTTTGCAGATCGCAGATATTCCAGATTCTTATGATCTGTATAGATCAGAATTGAATGTGCTGCTCCCTCCAACAAATATCTCCATTCTTCCAACGCAGCCTTGATTGCCAGTAATTCTCGATCTCCTATGTCTTAGTTTTTCTCAGCAGGAGAGAGCTTCCAAGAGAAGAATGCCACTGGATGTGTTGCTTCCTTGAGACCTTGATGTTGAGACAGGATAGCCCCGATGGCACTTTCAGAGGCGTCTACTTCGACAATGTAAGGTAAAGTGGGGTCAGGATGACTCAAGACAGGTGCGACTGTAAATCGCTTTTTCAAGGTTTCAAAAGCAACTTGAGCATCCTTAGTCCAGCAAAAATGGATGCCTTGTTTGGTGAGCTGAGTGATAGGGTGGATAATGGCTGAAAAGTTTTTAATAAATTTGCGATAAAAGTTGGCAAAGCCCACAAAACGCTGAATCCCCTTCTTGTCTGTGGGGGCTGGCCAATCCAGTATTGCTGTGACCTTTTGGGGATCCATCTCAATTCTGCTGGTGGAGATGATTAGCCCCAGGAACTGGATGCTTTGCCGCTCAAAGTCGCATTTCTCAGCCTTGGCATAGAGTCTGTGCTCCCAGAGTCGATGTAGTACCCTCTTGACATGCCCACGGTGCACCTCCAAGGATACAAAGAAAATCAGGATGTCATCTAAGTAGATTACAACAAAAATGTCCAGAAAGTCTTTAAAGATGTCGTTGACAAAGTACTGGAAGTGGTCCGGGGCATTGCAAAGGCCGAAGGGCATCACCAGGTATTCGAAGTGTCCATAACGAGTACAGAAAGCAGTTTTCCATTCATCCCCTTCCCTTATACGAATCAGGTTGCAGGCTCCTCTCAGATCGCGCTTAGTGAAAATATGTGCTGATTTGAGCCTCTGGAACAGTTCAGGAACTAAGGGAAGGGGATAGCGATTTTTTATGGTTATCTTATTCAAGTCCCTGTAGTCCACACATGGCCTCAAGGAGTGGTCCTTCTTCTCCACGAAAAATACACCTGCGCCAGCTGGCGAGGTGGATGGGCGGATGAACCCCTTTTGTAAGTTCTCATCAATATAATCTTTCAGCACTCCTGATTCCTGTTCTGACAGAGGGAAAATGCAGCCAAAGGGGATTTCAGCACCGGGCAAAAGTTTGATAGGGCAATCATCAGGCCGGTGTGGGGGCAAAGTGTCTGCTCCACGTTTACTGAAGACATCCAGAAATTGGTGGTAAACGTCTGGAACCAGCTGACATAACTCGGAGTCCGTGTCGGTGCACAGCAGGACTGTGGAAGATGACGGAGATGGTGCCTCCAAACAGTGTTCCTGGCAGTATGTAGATGGAAACGTTATGTTTCCAGTTTTCCAGTCTATCTGGGGGTTATGGCCCTGTAACCAGGGTAGGCCCAGGATAATAGGGAACAAAGGGGATGAGATGGCATCCAGGCGTAGCAGCTCCCAGTGGTTTGCAAAAATGGTGGTCAATAAAGGTGGGGTCTCCTTGGTAACCAGTCCAGACTTAATACGAGACCCATCAGCCAGGAATACTGCTAACTCTTGTTCTCTGGTCTGTAGTGGGATGTGTTGTTGCATAGCAAAGGACTGGTCAATGAAGCAACTACAGGCGCCAGAGTCAATGATGACGTTCACCGCTAGCTGGAACGAGATAGGAAGAATAATGTGAGCCGAGCTAGCAGTCGTGGCGGGCAAAGGTGATTGACTGTGAGAAGAAATAGACAGGCACTTACATAGTTTGGCAGGACAGGTGTGTACATAGTGGTCTGCCTCCCCGCAGTATAGGCATAGGTTGTTTGTGCGTCTGCGTTGGCGTTCCTCCAGGGTCAGAGAAGTGCAGATTAATCCCAGCTGCATGGGCTCGGTGGCTTTGGTTGTAGAAGAAGTAGGACCTCTGGGAGCCGGAACAGGTGCATTTAGCAGCATCCAGGTGGGACGGAGCTGCTGGGTAGACCTTTCTGCTCTGCGTTCCCATTAGGCGTCGATCAATCTGGATAGAAAGCTTGATCAGTGCCTCCAGGGAGTTTGGTACACCAACCTGGGCTAACTCATCTTTCAGACCTTCAGAGAGGCCCAAGCGGAACTGATGGCAGAGGGCAGCATCGTTCCAACTGGTGTCAGCACTCCAGCGCCTAAAATCCATGACATAGTCCTCGGCCGCTCTGTGGCCTTGCTGAAGTGCATACAGAGCTGCTTCAGCTGTGGCAATCCTTTGAGGGTCATCGTAAAGCTGGGCCATTGTGTCAAAGAAGGTCTGCATGGAGTTAAGCTGGACATCGTTTCGCTCCAGCAATCGATGCGCCCAGGACTGCGGCTCCCCCTGTAGGAGAGAGATGATGTATCCCACCTTGGTGGATTCCAAGGAAAAAGTCAGTGGCTGGAGAGCAAAATAGAGCTGGCAGGCATTTCAAAAAGCTCTAAATTTGCCTTGATCACCGGAAAAAACATTCGGGAATCGGAACCCGGGTGTCACGTACCTGGTGGTTGTGTCTGGCTTATGTGGGGGCAACCTCACTTGCGGCCCTGGTTCAAGAGCCCCTGGTAGTGAAGACAGGGAGCTCTGGAGCACAGGGGGGCACGAGGGCTGGACTTGGTCACAGATGGCAGGTGATGGTCCACTGGAACTCGTGCAGGTAGAATGGTGGTGGTTCAGGCCGGGTCGGTAATGGGCTGGCGGTGCGGTACAAGTGGTTCAAGCAAGCGGATAGTCGGGTACAGGCAGGGTCGGCAACGTGCGGGCAGCAGAAGGTTCAGAGGATCAGGCAGAGGCATAGTCAGAGACAGGCTGAAGGTCAGGGCAGGCAGCAGGCAAAACAGGTCAAACAGGAAGCTGGGGTCACAGATACAGGAAGTCTCTCAGATTAAAGCTGGGGTCACAGGAACCGGAACGCTGTAGAGCTGACAGCACCGGCTGCAGGGCTCTGCAGATTGAAACAGGGCCGTCAGGTGCCGCTTCCGGCGCGTGCGCGAGCACGTAAGCATGCGCGTGAACGCGCACCACCTCGAAAACACTCTTTTTCTAACATTGCCCCCCCCCAAGGGGCAGCCTCCGGATGCCAAACCGGGCTCTCTTGGCTGGATTGTTCCCCCAAAAAGTCTTAACGAGTTCCTGGGCGTGCAGGCTGCTCTCTGGCTCCCAAGAGCTTTCTTCAGGCCCATAACCTCACCACTTCACCAGGAACTGCGTAACGCCAGCTCTCCTGCAATCAAGGATAGTTTCCACCTCGAACTCCTCCTCTCCATCCACGAGGACTGGTTCTGGTGGGCCTGTTTTCCGCCCCAGGAAGGGATCCTTAGTCACTGGTGTAAGCAGATTTACGTGAAATACCAGATGCACTTTGAGTGAGGGAGGAAGGTCCAGCTCGTAAGCCACGTTGTTGATCCTCCGTTTGACTGGCACGGGCCCGATGTATCTAGGGCCTAACTTCTTTGACGGGCATGACAGCCTCAGATTCTTGGTGGCCAACCAGACCCGATCGCCCGGTTGCAGGCTCAACTCATCTCCCTCTGTCAAAAGTTCTCTTGTTGCGCTCCAGGGTTTGTGCGAGAATCTCTTGCAGAAGACGGTTGTTCCTTTCCAGAAATTGTGCGACCTCCTGCACAACAGGCACAGGACTCTCGGTTAGAACATTAGGCAGGAATGTGGGGTGGTAGCTGAGATTCGCCCAAAACGGAGATTGCTTGGTTGCAGAATGGATTGAATTGTTGTAGGCTACCGGCAACAAGGAGACCTAATCGACCTAATCGTCCTAGGAGTACGAGGAGTAGCAGCAGAGGTACTGCTCGAGGGTCTGGTTGGTCCTCTCTGTCTGGCCATTTGATTGGGGGTGATAAGCAGAAGAAAAAGCCAGACCTATCCCCAAGATGGTACACAGAGACCTCCACACTCTGGAGGTAAATTGTACTCCCCGATCCGAGACCATGTTGTTAGGGATACCATGTAGCCGCAAAATCTCTCTGATAAAAGTCTTGGCCATCTCCAAGGCAGAGGGAGTACCTTGCATAGGAATGAAGTCTGCCATCTTAGTAAGACGGTCTACCACTACAAAAATGTTGTTGAATCCCGCAGATGGAGGCAGCTCGACAATGAAGTCCATGGAGATGTGTGACCAAGGACGGTCTGGGATAGGCAATGGGTTCAGCAGCCCCCAGGCTTTGGTTTTCTCGGTTTTGTTTCAAGGGAACAGACAGGACATGCACCTGCATAGACTTTTCAGTCCTTGTTCATACGGGGCCACCAGAAGGTGCGTCCTAGCAACTCCATGGTCTTATGACTTACAAAATGTCCCGCCAGCTTGCTGTCATGACAAAGTTCTAGGGTATCGAGGCGGAACTCCTCAGGTACGAAGATCCGGGTACCCGACCACCACAGCCCATCCTTTATAGACAAATCTAGGTCTCTCGGCAAAGAGGAACCAGCCAGCGCCCGCCTGATTTGCATTAAGAGGTCCTCCTGGACCAGTAAGAAGCTGTGAACTGGGAGGATGGTGTCCGGAGGAGAAGCTTCCACAGGGTCAAGGAACATTCGGGGCAGCGCGTCCGGCTTCACATTTTTAGAGCCAGACCTATAGGTTATGTGGAGCTGGAAGCGGGAGAAAAACAAGGCCCATCGGGCCTGATGAGGTTTGAGCCTTTTAGCCGTCCGCAGGTATTCCAAATTTTTGTGGTCGGTAAAGACCAGAATGGGGTTTGCCGCTCCTTCAAGAAGATACCGCCATTCCTCCAAGGCGGACTTGATAGCGAGCAATTCTCTGTCCCCAACGTCATAGTTTCTCTCGGGCAGGGTGAGCTACCGAGAGAAGAAGGCGATGGGGTGGAGTAGAGCCTTTGGGCCCTGTCTCTGGGATAGAACCGCCCCGACTGCTGTCTCTGAATCGTCCACCTCTAGGATATAAGGTAGTGCCGGATCGGGATGCTTAAGAACAGGAGCAGAGGTAAATAGCTTTTTCAGATGCTGGAAGGCTGCCTGTGCTTCCGTGGACCACGTAAAGCGAACATTCTGCTTCGTAAGCTGCGTTATAGGAGCAATGACTGCTGAAAATCCCCGAATAAACTTCCTATAAAAATTGGCAAAGCCTACGAAGCGCTGTACCCCTTTCTTGTCAACTGGCACTGGCTAATCGATGATGGAGGCAACTTTTTGCGGATCCATGGTGGTGCCCTTCGTAGAAATGTGGAAGCCTAAGAAGGAAATGTCCGCACATTCGAAGGCGCACTTCTCTGCCTATGCATATAGACCGTGTTCACGTAAGCGGCCTAGTACACTCTTTACATGCCTGCGGTGTTCCTCTAGGGAGGGGGAGAAGACGAGGATATCGTCGAGTTAAACGACCACAAACAGGTCTAGGTAGTCCCTGAAGACATCATTAATTAGATGTTGAAAAGTTGCTGGGGCGTTGCAGAGCCCAAATGGCATGACAAGGTACTCGAAATGGCCGAATCGAGTACGGGAACCGGAACGCTGTAGAGTCGACAGCACCGGCTGCAGAGCCCTGCAGATTGAAATAGGGCCGTCAGGTGCCGTTTCTGGCGCGCGCACGCTCACCACCGCGGATACACTTGGAGAACACTATTTTCTAACACCAGGGTTCAGGTGCACTGGCTTGGGCTGAGGTTGAGGAGGAAGCCATGTCAGAGGTCGGGTTGGGTCCTGTTGCGGGAGACGCCATAGTCTGGACCTGATTCTGAAACCGAGTGTAGCCATCCTGAGATATTGCACAGCTTGCATCAAGGCTGACAGATGTCGGAAAATTTCCTCCATTGGAGTGGTATCCCTGGCTGGCTCAGTCTTGGCTGTTTGGTACTGTAACGTACCTGGAGGGTGAGCCACACGGTAGAGGGAGACCTTTCCTACAACTCCGGTTTATGGACCGCTGGGAGTGATACAGCGACCACGTAAGCACGACGGGCTAAGAGTGCCTGATCAGTCCTGGAGGGCTGGATGCTGATGCAGACTGGCTGGACAGCAGAGCAGGATGCTGATGCAGACTGGCTGGACAGCAGAGCAGGATGCTGATGCAGACTGGCTGGACAGCCGGATAGGTTGCTGATGCAGACTGGACAGCAGAGCAGGATGCTGATGCAGGCTGGAGGGACAGCAGAGCAGGATGCTAATGCAGACTGGCTGGACAGCAGAACAGGATGCTGATGCAGACTGGCTGGACAGCAGAGCAGGATGCTGATGCAGACTGGCTGGACAGCAGAGCAGGATACTGATGCAGACTGGCTGGACAGCAGAGCAGGATGCTGATGCAGACTGGCTGGACAGCAGAGCAGTCGGGCAGGAGACAACAGCAGACAGAGGAAGAAGGCAAAGGCAGGTCACAAGGCAATCCGAGGTCAGGGCAGGCAGCAGACAAGCAGAGTAGAAGGACGATCCGGGTCACGGTCACAAGCAAAACGGGTACAGGAACACAGGTTACAGGATGCAGAAGCTGCAGAAGAAAAAGCAAAGTGACAGTGTGGAGGGCCGGCTTAAATAGGGCTTCTGGCGCCAACAATTGTGCGCATTGATGCGAGAGTGCGCATGCGCCGGAGCGTATGGATCGTCCTGTGGGCTTCCTGACATTACCATTATAAAATCATCTCATACTGGAGTAGGGAGAGGTTCCTGGCGGTGCTGTGAGGGACAGATTATCATTCTAAAATCATCTCATACTGGTGTAGGGAGAGGTTCCTGGTGCTGCTGTGAGGGACAGATTATTGTTCTAAAATCATCTCATACTGGAGTAGGGAGAGGTTCCTGGCGGTGCTGTGAGGGACAGATTAGCGTTCTAAAATCATCTCATACTGGTGTAGGGAGAGGTTCCTGCTGCTGCTGTGAGGGACAGATTATCGTTCTAAAATCATCTCATACTGGTATAGGGAGAGGTTCCTGCTGCTGCTGTGAGGGACAGATTACCGTTATAAAATCATCTCATACTGGTATAGGGAGAGGTTCCTGCTGCTGCTGTGAGGGACAGATTAGCGTTCTAAAATCATCTCATACTGGTGTAGGGAGAGGTTCCTGCTGCTGGTACATAGTACCTTTGCACCTTGCTGTGCATTTCTTGCACAAAATTAAAAAGTGCGTCTACATTGCTGGTTTAACAAATAATTGAAATGTGTGCTAAATAGTACATTTGCGTCCAGAATGAGGAGAGCGTCAAATAAGGGACTTGGTCGTGGTGCTGCTGGTGCTGCTGGTGTTGGTGGTGTTGGTGAAGCAAGGAGAGGACATGGTCAATCTGTGCCAGCTACACGCACAACACGTGAAACACCTTCCTCAGGTGCGAGTAGCCGACAGAACCTTCAACTTTATATGGTAGGCCCGAATGCCACTCAACGAATGGTGAGGCCAGAACAAATACAGGTGATAGTAGATTGGGTGGCTGACAATGCCTCCAGTTCCTTCACATTCCTTCACATTGTCTTTCACCCGGTCCCTTGCTGAAAGCTCAGAGTTGACACCTGAACCCCATGGCCATCTGTCTTTCACCTCAGCCCCTTGTAAATCAGCCAAGCAGCCTGAGCCCCAAGTCATGCAGCAGACTCTTATGCTTTTTGATGATTCTGCTGGTGTGTTTTCTGTGGGCCATCCACATAGCCCTGCCCCAGAAGTGGAAGACATTGAGTGCACCAATGCCCAACCACTTCTGGTTCAGGATGAGGACATGGAAACACCACAGCAGCATGTCTCTGATGATGACGAAACACAGGTGCCAACTGCTGCGGCTTTCCACAGTGTTCAGACTGACAAGGAGGGCAGTAGTGAAAAGTGGGTGGAAGATGATGTGGAGGATGATGAGGTCCTAGACCCCACATGGAATGAAGGTCATGCGAGTGAGGTGTCCAGTTTGGAGGAAGAGTTGGTGGGCGCACAGAGGCACCAGCTCAGCAAAAGAGGAAGCACGTTGCAAAAGCGGAGCGACCGTCCCCTAGACAGTACACCTGCTACTACCTACCACACCCAGGGACCTAGCAAACCAAAGGCAGCTCAAAGGAGTTCCCCGGCGTAGCAGTTCTTCAGACAATGTGCTGATGACAAGATATGAGTGGTTTGCACGCTGTGCAATCAGAGCCTGAAGCGAGGCATAAATGTTCTAAACCTGAGCACAACCTGCATGACCAGGCATCTACATGCAAAGCACACGCTGCAGTGGAATAAGCACCTCAAAATCCTCCTGCTTCCTCTTCTGCTGCTGCCTCGGCCTCTTCCTCCACCTCTACAGTGCCAGTGTCACCTGCCATCCAGCAAACAGACTATGTGACAGCAACGCCACCTTGTCCGCCACCGTCCCCAAGCATTTCCACACCATGGTCCCATAGAAGCTTACAGCTGTCAATCCCCCAAACACTGGAGAGAAAGAGGAAGTACCCCCCTACCCACCCACGACCCCTGGACCTGAATGCCAGCATTTCAAAATTCCTGGCCTAACTGTCGACATTCG